>JZKD02S2390261.1:143884-162827 GCA_000966675.3 Picea glauca | reverse complement strand
TATATTTTAGTCCCTAAGACATTAGTTTTTATCCTTGGACCATTGGCAGTTGTTGGACAATTTTTTTTCATTTATTTCAACCCTTGGAGATTGATGTAAAAACTTGGATAAGTCTAGAATCCCTAGAGATATGGTTGATATTGATGGTGAGTTAGTTTCCATTGATGGAGAGTTAGTTGTCAACAGATGTGATGGGTGCATTTGATGAAGTATGCATGAATCCCAAGAGATGTGGTTATTGGAACCTAACATTTTTGATGAATATGGACATGAAGGAAATTTTACATTTAGGTAAGACACTCATGGATGGATAATCCTTGTCATATTGTTTCTGGTGATAGGTGGTACACCACATGGTTCCTCACGGTTGAGGAGTTATGAGATCATGAAGTTGGAAGCCCCGGAGTATTGTTAAGAAGCCCCAAAGTATGGTTAAGAATCCCATAAATGGTTTCAAAAATACGTTATTGGTTGACCCCAAAATGAGGAAAAAGGGTAAAACAGTTGTAAACAAGAAGTTACAAGTCAACCCTAAATTAAAGTAAGGAAGTCACTTGGAAAAGTATAAATACACATCAAGAGCCTCTCATTTATACACACAAGATTATTGAATATATGTCTAAGTGAGAAAGTGAATTTTATCTAAGGTAGCCAAAGATATCTAAGGAAAATTTCAAGGGAATATGAAGTGAATAAAGGCAAAATTTCAAGGGAGGATGAAGTCTTGTGAAGATGTGCTCTAAGGTATGTTATTTGCAAGTCATCTTACCATTTTTCTCTATAACATTTTTTCTAGAATGATTTAGATAGAAAATATTGGAGGAGGTTTATAAGACATGTCAAGGTAGCTTTGGTAAAAATTTAAGTATATTTTTTGTAGTAGATTCTGAGATACACTCTGTGGAAAATGGGGTTTTTGGCTAGTCTGAAAACTAGTCTCAAACATGTGTTCCGGGTAAAATAGTCATAACTTATTCATAGAGGATCCAAATTCAGTGAGAAAAAATGAATTTGATAGAGTACATTCAATAGTGTGTTGTGTATTATTTTCAAATCTATATATCAAATATTTCATGCGTGGAATGCTCTACAATTTCGCTCTCTAGAATAAGTCAGAATTCAACAAGGTCTGCCATTTTTGCTATAACTCATTTTCTGGGATGTTCCAAGAAGTGGAAGTTAAAGGAATTGTAGAGAAGATATTGAATAATATTAGGTACAATTTTTATACCTTTATTCATTAAATGTACGGAGTTATGCATGTTGATATTTAGGGTTTGTGACTAATCCAAAAACTAGTCTCGTGAAAGTAAGGTAAAGTTTGATGAAGATGTTATTCTCTTGTTGTTGAAGTTGAGGAAGGTATGCAGGTATTTGATCACGTACACCAGGTATTTTATAGAGTTACATGTATTTTTATATGCATGTTTTTATGGTTACATGTTGATGATGTTATGGTGCATGCTTGAGGCAAGTCTTTGGTATATTGTTGAGACATTGGCACATGCTTGAGGCACATATTAGGTGCATGGTTGAGGCATATACTTGGTATATGATATTGGTTGTTTGGTACTTTATTGAGGTACATATTTTATGGTAATTTATTGATATATCCAATGGTACATGGTGCATGGCATGAATAAGTCATATGGTATATGGTTGAGATACATTATTGGTACATAGTATGATACAGGTGTTGATGTACATTATTGATGTACATGGTTGATACATAGTATGGTATAGGATTGGTACTTGGTATGGTGTTGATGTACATGGTTGATGGTTGATGTACAAGCTATGGTGCATGTTTGATGCAAGGTTTGGCATAGGTGTTGGTCCATGGTTGATGCATGGTTTGGTACAGGTGTTGGTGCATGGTTGATGCATGGTTTGGTATAGGTGTTGGTGCATGGTTGATGCACTTGTTGTGGTACAGGTTTTGGTACACGTTTGATGCTTGGTATGGTACATGTTTATGGTTTGGTACATTCTTTGGTACATGGTTGAGACACATGTCTTTTGATGTTATGTTGGTGATCTTGGTACATGCTTGGTAGAGGCATGTGTTGGTGATGTTGGACATCTATTTGAGAGGTTTCCTTGGTATATGATCCATGTGAGAGGATCTGGTTGATTATCGGTGACAGTGATAGGTTGGACAGGGTGAAAATGACAAGTTACAGGTTGATGTGGTATAGGTAGTGACAGTGACAGTGTCAGTGGTAGTGACAGTGGTAATGATTGTGGTAGTGAAAGTTGGTGTACACTTATATTTCATGGAGGTGGGATGGGAAAGGAAAGGGCGTTGTAGCCTCCTTCCAGTTGTAGATGGATAATTAGGGAGTTGGAGCTTCCTTCAGGTTGGATCTTGAGAATCAGGGGGTTGTAGCCTCCTTCCAGTTGGAGATGGATAATTAGGGAGTCAAAGATTCCTTCAGGTTGGAGCTTGAGAATCAAGGGGTTGTAGCCTCCTTCTGGTTGGATCTAGATAATTCAGATATTTGTAGCTTCCTTCAGGTTGGAGCCTCTAAACTGGGGGTTGTGGCCTCCTTCTATGGTTTTCTCCCATTTGTGTTTCCACATAAATTTGGGTATATTATGTACTTGATGTGATGTTGTTGATGTGATGCTTCTTATGTTTATATGCTCATGATATACTGATGATATATTGTCTATTAAGTTTAAGTTTATATGTTATGGTTAAAATAGGTAAAATTACTCATACTGACTCACCCCCCCCCTTTTTGTATTCTAATAATTGGTATCAGAGCATGTTCCTTTAGGAAACAGTTTAACCACTGGAATATAGATCATGCAGAGAAACTTTATGTATAACGATGGAATACCACAATTTGATGGACAAAACTATGCATTCTGGAGTAGAAGGATGTAAACATATGTACAAGCACATGGATTTGGTGTTTGGAAATCAGTAGTAGATGGAAATAAAGAGCCTTCCACTCCTCCATTAGATAATGATGGAAATAAAATCAGTCAAAACAATTAGAGAGCCAAAAATGCTATCATGAATGGTCTGGTTGATTCAGTGTATGTCAAAGTTATGCATTGCAATTCTATAAAGGAAATTTGGGACAAACTACAGAATTTTTATGAAGGAGATGCCAAAGTCAAGGATGCAAAGCTTCAGACTTACATAGGTCAATTTAAAAAGTTTAAAATGAAGGAAAATGAAGATTGTTGGGCGCAGACCTACTTTGAGAAGGAAGTCTATTTTCGTCACAAGCTTATTTTTGGAGAAAGATTTGTTTTGGGGAAAGACCTATTTTTGGAAATAAAGACCTAATTTTGGAGCGTGTGTAACAAGTGGAAATAAAGAAGAATGCAGGAGGAAAAGAAATGTGGTGCGTGGTCAAATAGGCATAACCATGATAGGGTTAGGGATTTTGATAAAGATTGTAACGACTATAATCCTACAAAGTAGTATAAATAAGGACCTAGGAGGTATAGGTAAGGAGAAGAGAGATTTTACTGAGGAAGGGATGTCAGTTAAGTATTGAGAGTTAATTGGTTGGGAAACTACTAATTGTAATAAGTTTTGTGTTAGAGTTAAATAAGTTAGTCTTTGAGGGTTAGGTCACAAGTTGAGGATCCTGTTGTGATATAGTCAACCTCATAGAGGGTTCCTACCCTCATTTTGATTGTATTACTGAAGATGTAATACGTGCATCATGAGATTTTGTAGAAGAATAAATAAAAGAGAAGAGAAGACATATATTTGTGGACGTATCCCTAGGAGGGGGTGAACCATGATAAACCTTGTGTTCTATGTGATTTTTAATGAATGATTTTATTTTATGTTGAACATTAACTTAAGAACGAATGGATAAAGTAGTTATATCATCTTTCATGCATACGTTTAAAGATGAATAAATCATATACGTAGATGAATGATTAACAAGGATAATGCATAAGGAATAAATAACCCAATCACAATCCCCACTCACTCCTAGACTACAAACACCTAAGTATTGCAATCCCCCATAAAATCTATCTCAAGTGAGACTTCATTGTGCACCCTATTCACAATGTTTCCTTATAGTTTACCAATAGGGCTAATAGTTTTGAGGTTTTTGTTGGAAATCTATTAATATCATAACCTGGGTGAGTCCAAGAAGAAGTATAACCAATAAATGGTTTTGTTTCCATCTGGAACTGCATAGGATTGATTGGAAGGGATCCATGAAAAAAACACATGGAGGATGAAAGTATAGAAGGGAATGTCTAGGCCATGGAATCCAACAAAGGTGAATATTGAAATAACTTGAGTTTGCACAAAAGGGAAACATAAAACCCTAAGTTAACACCGCTCAAATATCTCGACAAATACATGTTTAGTGACTTGCATGAGGTATTTTTCTGTGATTTCCTGCATTTGTTGCAGGAGTGTTTATTGAGGTTAAAGGACAATCTCCCTATAAATTGAATAAGATATTTGAATTGGAATCCTATGGATATTTCTCAGTTACAACAAGTTAATAACAAATTCACACACGTAGTAGATTTCTGGTTAGACAATATTGTTGCAGGGCTTATCATTGAATTTGCAGTAGATACCATGAAGTATAACCATGCACAATATAACCAAGTACCCCAATATAACACACCACGAGGGGATCGAGGTGGATATAGAGGTGGAGGATGAGCTAGAGGAGGATTTGGATGAGGCAGAGGACAATGAGTGTGCCACAACTGCCAACAACTAGAACATTATGCAAGGGATTGTCCACTTCCATCGGGGACATGTATGTATTTTCATGCAACAGAATATGACACAGAAGATTTCCCAACACTCTTGGGAAATATCTAGAAAAAAAGGAACCAAAACAACCAGAATGTCTAGTGGATTTATGCAGAAGCTAGGGATGATAGGAGAAACATCAATATATTCACTCGAAGAGGAGATAATATAGGAGTTTATGCAAGAAAACAAGATCCATCTCAACACCAATGGGTTAAGAAGAATACTGAGCCACATAAGCATTTTGATGTACAAAGAGAAAAGAAAACATTTAATGAGGCCAAACATGAGTTTCTCAAGGAAAATGTTGTGTCTACATCAGTCACACAACAAACTCAGAACCCACCAATGTATGAGATTTCATCTTCAATGGACCATACTAGTAAAGGACAACTTTAGAGCAAGTAAGTACCATGAATAATTTTCTTCAATCCTATGTTAATTTATTAAACGATCCATCATCTATTAATGTTTATAAAACTTGCTAGAAAGATGCAACACAAAGGTAGAAGGGAAGTTAGAGCATAAAACATAAAATCATCTCCATACAAGAAGAAGGACAAGAAGATAATTCAGACTAAATGCCAACATTGGGGATTTCAACATGGGAAATATTATATTGATTTAGGCTCTGAAGTAAATGTATTACCAAAGAGAACATGGAAGTGTATGGGAGAACCCACATTAGGCTATTCACCTGTCTAGTTGAAACTAGCAAATTAACATAGAGTGTTACCAATTGGAAGGATTAAAGGTGTGATAGTAGATTTGGATGGAGTGTGCACTATGACATATTTTGAAGTGATAGAGATAGTAGATGGTACAACACCTTACCCAACATTACTTGGATTGGATTGGGAATTTGATAACCAGACTATAATCAACCTGAAGACAAGAAAAATGACTTTTGAATCAATAGAATATAGAGGCATTGCACCATTGGATACTTCAAAAGGATAAAGGTTTGTAGAGGCCATTTGTTTGAATCTAGAAAAAATAAACTAGTTGTAAAGAACCACCATGCGAGAAGAGGATTATGTCAACCCAACTACAAATGGGGTACTCAGCTGGCGAAGCATTACATCATTTTCTTCTGACTCAGACATCAGTTTGGAGAATTTCCAACAATGATTACATGAAGTTTCCACAAGGAGGTGCGTAAGGATTGACTGTGCAATAAGATGGGTTGGTACAGAGACAAGAGAACCTCCCAGTTTTCATGGGATAAATGACTTAGAGGAATTATTGAAAAAATGTGAAGAGGAAGTGTTGGAAAATTAGAGGCTCTTATCCCTAGATATTGCACTCAGGGAAACACCTACAAGATGGTGGGGTGCACACAAAGAAACAATTCAAGATTGGTATCAGTGTAAATGAATACTAGGCATTATATTTGGCACAGAACATGGGAGCAATAAAATGCAGATGTACGATGGGAAAGGAACACTAGGGAAACACTTGGAGAGGTGCAGAACATAATGGAGGATGACACCACCAGAGGAATGACCTCATCACTTTATTCATACATTGGAAGAGATCCCAGGGAAATGGTACATAGACCAGGAGATACACAAAGGCACTATAGAATGGATAGGATTACAATAGAATTTTGTAGTAACCTTCTCATTAGAAAATGAGAACCCCAACATTGATTTAGCGTTGAAGATGATACGAGGAGTGATATTTTACGATGAACCAAAGGTTGAAATCATGACAAAATATCAACAATAGAACAGATAGATAGTTAAATACTTACTCTCATGTTATCATGTCGAAGAGGAAACACCAGATGAAGATGATCTGTGCAACATTGAGATCACAAAAATAGAGGGAGAGAGAAAGGTGGAAGGTCCATCTCTGGAATTAGATTCATTTGTTGCACCAATGAAAGTTAGGAAAGTCAACATTGGGACGAACAACCATCCTAAAATGGAAAGTATTGGAGACTATTGGGATGATAAAACATTATAAAGAATAACTGAGTTGATGTGCGAATGCGGTGACATGTTTCCAACAACCTTCATATAGATGAAAGGCATGTCAAGGGAGCTAGGTGAGATGAATATACCCCTCAAACTGGAGGCTAGCCTTGTTAGACAGAGACCTTACAAACTGAATCCAGTGTATAATCAGAAATTGAAAGCAGAAATTGACTGAATGTTGGAAGTTGGGATTATAGAACCAGTAGAGGAATCCGAATGGATCATCCCCGTGGTAGTCTAGGAAAATAAGAAAGGGGGGATAAGGACTTGTGTAGAGTTGTAGAAACTCAATGATTCTTTATTACATGACCCATTCCCTACCCCTTTTACAGATTAGGTCTTAGAGAATGTGGGAGGCCAAGAAACATATTCATTCACAGATGGATTCTCAGGATACCATCAAATTAAAATATCTCCAGAGGACAGGTATAAGACCACTTTTTCTACATGATGGGTATCCGACCAATATAGTCATGCCCTTTGGACTGAAGATTGCACCAGCTATATTTTCAAGTGTAGTAATATCTTCTTTTAAGGAATTCATACATCAATTTATAGAATTATATCTGGATGACTGGACTATATATAGTCTTTTGAAATACCATGTAGAAGTCTTAAGATTAATGTTGGAAATATGCAGACAATGCCAGATATCATTAAACATCAAGAAATGCATTTTTGGTACACCTTTTGGGATATTGTTGGGACATACAGTGTGTAAAATTGGTTTAACTGGTTGAACCTACTAAGATTGTAGTCATTGTGAATTTACCACCACCAAAGTCAGTGTGCTAGTTAAGAGAAACACTGGGACATACAAGCTATTATAGGAAATTTATAAAGGGGTTTGCGCAGATTACTGTACCAATGGAAAAATTGTTAAAGAAGGACACCATATTTCAGTGGAACGAGGACTTTCATCAATAATTGGACGCTTTAAAGGAAAATATGGTGACAACATCTATATTAGTATTTCCATATTGGGAAAATACATTTCATGTGCACGTAGATGCATCAACAATATCACTTAGAGAAATTATGGCACAGTTAGGAGTAGAGGACTTAGACCATCATATAGCCTTTGAAAGCATGAAGTTGTCAAAATCTGAGAAGAATTACAATACCACATAAAGAGAGGGCCTAGTCATCGTATATGCACTTAAAAAATTTAGGCATTATTTATTGGGTAAACACTTTAAAATGTTCACAGATGATTCTGCCCTTAAATATCTAGTCAAAAAGACATTGTTGGGGGGGAGGATCTGTAGATGGATTTTATTATTCCAAGAATAAAATCACCATAATATCACCTAGTGTTATCAGTTAAAATTATATCACCAGAAGAGTACACCATATTAGCCTCGGGAAAATCAAACAATAGAATCTTTCAACAATAGCAATGACTAATATCTTCAATGTTAATAGGGATGATTGGGACTTGAAAATACCAGCAGTATTATGGGCACACGGGACCACTTATAAGAAGTTGACAAGACATACACCATTCAGATTGGTGTATGGATAGGAAGCAGTGATCCCATTATAATTTCTAGTACCCAGTCTATGCGTAGCAACAATTACCAACATGATAGAAAGAGGCTTAGTACAGGAGAGGTTAAGTCAACTAATGGAGATGGAAGAGGAAGGGACTCTAGCAGGATTTCACCAAGAAGTATAGAAATAAAGGGACAAATCTTGGCATGAAAAGCATATTAAAAAGAAAATATTTAAGGAGGGAGACCTAGTTCTTCTCTATGACAACAAATTTTTTCAATGCCCCAGTATGTTTAGAATGCATTAGCTAGGACCATACAAAGTAGATACTTTCATAGATGGGGGATCTATGCTGATAAAGGACTTGGGAGGAACATAACTGAAAGTAATGATGAACAGTATTCGACTGAAACTATACAGGGAAAATCGACCTACTAACTCTTAAAATTTACAGCGCTGTAAGAAAGTCATGTATATAGTGTACTATAGTAGATATTAGGAAAGAAAACTGATAAAAATAGATAAAAAGTGGAAACAGAATAAAAAGTAATACAAAAATATAAAAAGAAGAAAAACACAAAAAGAGGAAGAAGTTAACTNGGTCAAATAGGCATAACCATGATAGGGTTAGGGATTTTGATAAAGATTGTAACGACTATAATCCTACAAAGTAGTATAAATAAGGACCTAGGAGGTATAGGTAAGGAGAAGAGAGATTTTACTGAGGAAGGGATGTCAGTTAAGTATTGAGAGTTAATTGGTTGGGAAACTACTAATTGTAATAAGTTTTGTGTTAGAGTTAAATAAGTTAGTCTTTGAGGGTTAGGTCACAAGTTGAGGATCCTGTTGTGATATAGTCAACCTCATAGAGGGTTCCTACCCTCATTTTGATTGTATTACTGAAGATGTAATACGTGCATCATGAGATTTTGTAGAAGAATAAATAAAAGAGAAGAGAAGACATATATTTGTGGACGTATCCCTAGGAGGGGGTGAACCATGATAAACCTTGTGTTCTATGTGATTTTTAATGAATGATTTTATTTTATGTTGAACATTAACTTAAGAACGAATGGATAAAGTAGTTATATCATCTTTCATGCATACGTTTAAAGATGAATAAATCATATACGTAGATGAATGATTAACAAGGATAATGCATAAGGAATAAATAACCCAATCACAATCCCCACTCACTCCTAGACTACAAACACCTAAGTATTGCAATCCCCCATAAAATCTATCTCAAGTGAGACTTCATTGTGCACCCTATTCACAATGTTTCCTTATAGTTTACCAATAGGGCTAATAGTTTTGAGGTTTTTGTTGGAAATCTATTAATATCATAACCTGGGTGAGTCCAAGAAGAAGTATAACCAATAAATGGTTTTGTTTCCATCTGGAACTGCATAGGATTGATTGGAAGGGATCCATGAAAAAAACACATGGAGGATGAAAGTATAGAAGGGAATGTCTAGGCCATGGAATCCAACAAAGGTGAATATTGAAATAACTTGAGTTTGCACAAAAGGGAAACATAAAACCCTAAGTTAACACCGCTCAAATATCTCGACAAATACATGTTTAGTGACTTGCATGAGGTATTTTTCTGTGATTTCCTGCATTTGTTGCAGGAGTGTTTATTGAGGTTAAAGGACAATCTCCCTATAAATTGAATAAGATATTTGAATTGGAATCCTATGGATATTTCTCAGTTACAACAAGTTAATAACAAATTCACACACGTAGTAGATTTCTGGTTAGACAATATTGTTGCAGGGCTTATCATTGAATTTGCAGTAGATACCATGAAGTATAACCATGCACAATATAACCAAGTACCCCAATATAACACACCACGAGGGGATCGAGGTGGATATAGAGGTGGAGGATGAGCTAGAGGAGGATTTGGATGAGGCAGAGGACAATGAGTGTGCCACAACTGCCAACAACTAGAACATTATGCAAGGGATTGTCCACTTCCATCGGGGACATGTATGTATTTTCATGCAACAGAATATGACACAGAAGATTTCCCAACACTCTTGGGAAATATCTAGAAAAAAAGGAACCAAAACAACCAGAATGTCTAGTGGATTTATGCAGAAGCTAGGGATGATAGGAGAAACATCAATATATTCACTCGAAGAGGAGATAATATAGGAGTTTATGCAAGAAAACAAGATCCATCTCAACACCAATGGGTTAAGAAGAATACTGAGCCACATAAGCATTTTGATGTACAAAGAGAAAAGAAAACATTTAATGAGGCCAAACATGAGTTTCTCAAGGAAAATGTTGTGTCTACATCAGTCACGCAACAAACTCAGAACCCACCAATGTATGAGATTTCATCTTCAATGGACCATACTAGTAAAGGACAACCTTTAGAGCAAGTAAGTACCATGAATACTTTTCTGCAATCCTATGTTAATTTATTAAACAATCCATCATCTATTAAGGTTTATAAAACTTGCTAGAAAGATGCAACACAAAGGTAGAAGGGAAGTTAGAGCATAAAACATAAAATCATCTCCATACAAGAAGAAGGACAAGAAGAGAATTCAGACTAAATGTCAACATTGGGGATTTCAACGTGGGAAATATTATATTGATTTAGGCTCTGAAGTAAATGTCTTACCAAAGAGGACATGGAAGTGTATGGGAGAACCCACATTAGGCTATTCACCTGTCTAGTTGAAACTAGCAAATCAACATAGAGTGTTACCAATTGGAAGGATTAAAGGTGTGATAGTAGATTTGGATGGAGTGTGCATTATGGCATATTTTGAAGTGATCGAGATAGTAGATGGTACAACACCTTACCCAACATTACTTGGATTGGATTGGGAATTTGATAACCAAACTATAATCAACCTGAAGACAAGAAAAATGACTTTTGAATCAAGCGAATATAGAGGCATTGCACCATTGGATACTTCAAAAGGATAAAGGTTTGTAGAGGCCATTTGTTTGAATCTAGAAAAAATAAACTAGTTGTACAGAACCACCATGCGAGAAGAGGATTATGTCAACCCAACTACAAATGGGGTACTCAGCTGGTGAAGCATTACATCATTTTCTTCTGACTCGGACATCAGTTTGGAGAATTTCCACAAACGATTACATGAAGTTTCCACAAGGAGGTGTGTAAGGATTGACTGCGCAGTAAGATGGGTTGGTACAGAGACAAGAGAACCTCCCAATTTTCATGGGATAAATGACTTAGAGGAATTATTGAAAAAATGTGAAGAGGAAGTGTTGGAAAATTAGAGGCTCTTATCCCTAGATATTGCACTCAGGGAAACACCTACAAGATGGTGGGGTGCACACAAAGAAACAATTCAAGATTGGTATCAGTGTAAATGAATACTAGGCATTATATTTGGCACAGAACATGGGAGCAATAAAATGCAGATGTACGATGGGAAAGGAACACTAGGGAAACACTTGGAGAGGTGCAGAACATAATGGAGGATGACACCACCAGAGGAATGACCTCATCACTTTATTCATACATTGGAAGAGATCCCAGGGAAATGGTACATAGACCAGGAGATACACAAAGGCACTATAGAATGGATAGGATTACAATAGAATTTTGTAGTAACCTTCTCATTAGAAAATGAGAACCCCAACATTGATTTAGCGTTGAAGATGATACGAGGAGTGATATTTTACGATGAACCAAAGGTTGAAATCATGACAAAATATCAACAATAGAACAGATAGATAGTTAAATACTTACTCTCATGTTATCATGTCGAAGAGGAAACACCAGATGAAGATGATCTGTGCAACATTGAGATCACAAAAATAGAGGGAGAGAGAAAGGTGGAAGGTCCATCTCTGGAATTAGATTCATTTGTTGCACCAATGAAAGTTAGGAAAGTCAACATTGGGACGAACAACCATCCTAAAATGGAAAGTATTGGAGACTATTGGGATGATAAAACATTATAAAGAATAACTGAGTTGATGTGCGAATGCGGTGACATGTTTCCAACAACCTTCATATAGATGAAAGGCATGTCAAGGGAGCTAGGTGAGATGAATATACCCCTCAAACTGGAGGCTAGCCTTGTTAGACAGAGACCTTACAAACTGAATCCAGTGTATAATCAGAAATTGAAAGCAGAAATTGACTGAATGTTGGAAGTTGGGATTATAGAACCAGTAGAGGAATCCGAATGGATCATCCCCGTGGTAGTCTAGGAAAATAAGAAAGGGGGGATAAGGACTTGTGTAGAGTTGTAGAAACTCAATGATTCTTTATTACATGACCCATTCCCTACCCCTTTTACAGATTAGGTCTTAGAGAATGTGGGAGGCCAAGAAACATATTCATTCACAGATGGATTCTCAGGATACCATCAAATTAAAATATCTCCAGAGGACAGGTATAAGACCACTTTTTCTACATGATGGGTATCCGACCAATATAGTCATGCCCTTTGGACTGAAGATTGCACCAGCTATATTTTCAAGTGTAGTAATATCTTCTTTTAAGGAATTCATACATCAATTTATAGAATTATATCTGGATGACTGGACTATATATAGTCTTTTGAAATACCATGTAGAAGTCTTAAGATTAATGTTGGAAATATGCAGACAATGCCAGATATCATTAAACATCAAGAAATGCATTTTTGGTACACCTTTTGGGATATTGTTGGGACATACAGTGTGTAAAATTGGTTTAACTGGTTGAACCTACTAAGATTGTAGTCATTGTGAATTTACCACCACCAAAGTCAGTGTGCTAGTTAAGAGAAACACTGGGACATACAAGCTATTATAGGAAATTTATAAAGGGGTTTGCGCAGATTACTGTACCAATGGAAAAATTGTTAAAGAAGGACACCATATTTCAGTGGAACGAGGACTTTCATCAATAATTGGACGCTTTAAAGGAAAATATGGTGACAACATCTATATTAGTATTTCCATATTGGGAAAATACATTTCATGTGCACGTAGATGCATCAACAATATCACTTAGAGAAATTATGGCACAGTTAGGAGTAGAGGACTTAGACCATCATATAGCCTTTGAAAGCATGAAGTTGTCAAAATCTGAGAAGAATTACAATACCACATAAAGAGAGGGCCTAGTCATCGTATATGCACTTAAAAAATTTAGGCATTATTTATTGGGTAAACACTTTAAAATGTTCACAGATGATTCTGCCCTTAAATATCTAGTCAAAAAGACATTGTTGGGGGGGAGGATCTGTAGATGGATTTTATTATTCCAAGAATAAAATCACCATAATATCACCTAGTGTTATCAGTTAAAATTATATCACCAGAAGAGTACACCATATTAGCCTCGGGAAAATCAAACAATAGAATCTTTCAACAATAGCAATGACTAATATCTTCAATGTTAATAGGGATGATTGGGACTTGAAAATACCAGCAGTATTATGGGCACACGGGACCACTTATAAGAAGTTGACAAGACATACACCATTCAGATTGGTGTATGGATAGGAAGCAGTGATCCCATTATAATTTCTAGTACCCAGTCTATGCGTAGCAACAATTACCAACATGATAGAAAGAGGCTTAGTACAGGAGAGGTTAAGTCAACTAATGGAGATGGAAGAGGAAGGGACTCTAGCAGGATTTCACCAAGAAGTATAGAAATAAAGGGACAAATCTTGGCATGAAAAGCATATTAAAAAGAAAATATTTAAGGAGGGAGACCTAGTTCTTCTCTATGACAACAAATTTTTTCAATGCCCCAGTATGTTTAGAATGCATTAGCTAGGACCATACAAAGTAGATACTTTCATAGATGGGGGATCTATGCTGATAAAGGACTTGGGAGGAACATAACTGAAAGTAATGATGAACAGTATTCGACTGAAACTATACAGGGAAAATCGACCTACTAACTCTTAAAATTTACAGCGCTGTAAGAAAGTCATGTATATAGTGTACTATAGTAGATATTAGGAAAGAAAACTGATAAAAATAGATAAAAAGTGGAAACAGAATAAAAAGTAATACAAAAATATAAAAAGAAGAAAAACACAAAAAGAGGAAGAAGTTAACTGAACAACAAGAAAATGGGAAAACAATCATGCACAAAAACTACTACGACAACATAGAAAGACAACAGGTAGGAAAAATTGGACTTGGCGCAAATGCATGGAAAAAGTGAAAAAAAATTACGACTGGGTCTATAAGGTGTGAAAAGTGCATGTTAGTTCGAAACTTTATGATTTTTGAGTATATAGAAAGATACAAGTGTGTTCCCTAGATATAATTGTGAAAAAAAGAGAGAGAGGGTTTGAATTGGATAAAAATATGACACCACCAAAGTTTGGCGCTCCAGGCCAGTACATACAAGTTGCCTGACATGGCCAAAGGAGGAAGGAAAGGATGAGGGAGCTCGAGAACGTCGTCGAGCTCGAAGATGTAACTACTTCTGAGACAAATTCAATCGGCCCGACATGGGTTGAGGAGGAAACATCGGTATCAGAACAAGGGGAAGTAGGGCAGAGTTCTGGGACCCGAGATGACATTTCAAACCCTAATCCTGAAACGCTGAAAAAACCTAATGAAATGAAGGGTCAACAACAGGGCCGTGATGAAGAAGAGGTGTTGGTTGAGGACATCACCAACCAGTTAGACTATGATGGGGAAGAGGATGATGCAGAAACAACAGAGGTAGTCCCATCTATTGTCGGGAAGAAAATAAAGTCGTAGGATGCCATGGAAATTACACTTCCCTACCTCCTAGATGCAATGGTCACTATGAATGACATGCTCGAAAAAGTATCGAAACTTAGGTACTCGGACTATGATGTGCGTGATGTGACCAAATTCCACAATTTGGCCGAGGAAGCTTACCTAGTCAACACAGGGGAAATTGGACCCCTAGGAAAACCAATAATGGAGCCTGCACAGTGGATAATAGGTCTTTACAACTCCGGGATAATGAACCTCCTGGACATACTACACTTCGAGCGTGGTAAAAAACTTGGTATTTGCATCAAGCAATTACTAGCTCGGGTACATGGTGGCATCCTTTGGATGGATAGGCCGGTATATATTGATGTGGCTTTGATCACCAAGATTGCAAGATTACCTATAGTAGGCACACAACCAGAAAAGTACTTGGACAACAAGGCACACAAGAAGGAGATTTTTGATCTAGTAAAAGAACAATTTGGCACCAGTAGGGAAAACAAGGGCATTGTGCACAGAGGTATCAATGAGAATGCGACAAGGTTCACCACCAATCTCATGGCTTACAAGATCTTGAGGAACTATAGGAAAGAAGAGGCTCTAACAAGATTCATCACAGTAACCGTACAGTGCGTGAAGGGAGTAATGTTCAATTGGGAGTCATACCTTCTAAACTAGTTTTTGATTGACTGCAGAGATTCATAGGATAATGGAACCAAGTTCTATTATTCTTAGCTCATCATTCTTATATCTTTGGCAGGATGGCAGGAGCCAAACTTTTCATCCTTTCTGGATAGGAAAGGAAAGTGTTATGCGGCCAGATATGAGTCCCTCTAGCAGGCCAAGGAAAACAAAAATCAATAGGAAAATAAAACAGTATTTGTGATTCTACTAGAGGATATACAACAGTGCATAGCCAATGTGTGGCGCATTCCTTTGGAGGTAGTCCAGGAAAATGAAGGGATAGCTAGGTTCAAGGCATCCTGGCACCACATGTGGATCCAGGCCACAACATATCCAAAGAAGGCATGGATGGATATGCAATATTGCATCACAAGGGAAGATATTGACTGGATAATCAAAGACTAGCCAGTGCAGTGGAAGATGCCAGTAGAAAAACTAGCAACAAAGCCATCCACGACACAATCCACCAAGCCCAAGTAAAATGATGAAGTAGGTACCTCAGCAAAAATACACATCCCAACTGATAACACTAGGAAGGTTGCAACATGCACTCAGGCATCGAGAAGCAGCACCGTGCCAAAATGACCAAGGAGGATAGTAACAGTGACCAGGACGGGAAGTCAACAGGATTCCAAAAAGTGGGACACATCTTAGGATGGCAAGAAAAGGGCACAGGTCACAAGGAGTGGGGTGCAACCCTCACAAACAAAAAGGAATATAGCGCAGGTAGAGGATGCATGTAAAAAGAGGAAGTATACCAAGGAAGACCCAGTCATCACCTTGACAGAGGATGATGTTGAGTTCATTGCAAACAAGGTCTAGAACAGAGGGGAAGAGGTGTTTCATGTTGTAGAGGAACAAAGAGAAGAGATCATGGATAAACTCATATAAGTCCATGAAACTCTACAAAAATTACAGAGTCATGCAGTACCACAGGCCACAGTGAAACAACATAAAAAGACACAACAACTCCCTGCACAAAAAGAATGAGAGGAGACAGTTCAACTAGTAGTACAAGGCAGGGATACATTCACAGTCACACGAAAAATGGTCATAATGGATGAAGATACTGCATAGAAATCCATGGGGGAAATTGACCAATTTTAGGTAGTCATGGCATAGATACCCACCAAGGAACTGTACGAACTCTAGGCTAGTATAATGCAAGAAGTACAATCCAGAGCCCGCATGGATGCCACTAACTTGGAGGTGGGTAGGGGAGTCACAGAAATATTACAAATCACTTGTGACCAATTGACCTCAGAGAAAGAGGAGGAGAAATAACATGATAGAAACATAGAGCAGGGGCTAGCATCAGTATATGATTGCATTCCATATAGAGTGCAAGCACCAGAGAAGAGTATAGAAGAGAAGATAAAAATCATTTTAGAGATGATCGAGGGATATAAGAAGGAAATCAAGGAGATAAAAGAAATACTTAATCATACAACAACTCTCTAGCTTTGAGAAAAAAGAGAAAAACAATATTCACTCCAGATAGTGGAGATGGAAAAGGAAGCAAGGGAAATCGCAGAATTGTTCGAAAAAACTACGCAGATTTGGACCATTTTGGAAGAGGATGAAAAGGTCCAACAATTGGACCAACAAGAGGAGAAAATCATCATTTCCATACAGGATTTAAAGAAATGACAGAAAACCATGAGTATTATCGAGCACTTGAAGGGAACCCAGGAAATTAAGACTCTACAGACAAAGTTAAAGACAGAATAGGAAAATAAGAAAGAAAGACAAGCCTAATTGGATCTTGTCCAGGAATAAGAAGAACAAATGATTGAGCAGTTGGAGGAATAGAAGACAAGCATGGCATGAGCACATTCATAGGATGCAACATTACTACAGGAATAGATAACAATGCATATATTCGAGGTGGTAGCAAGTGAAGGAAAAAGGAAAGGAAATAGCGGAGAAGTTCCACAGCTTGGAAAAGGTTGTACAAGGAGTGTGCACCACCTAAGTGGCTTGGGATGATCCACATGTAAGTGTTGGGAGCATGTTGGGTGTAGGACTATTTTGAGAAGGAAGTTTATTTTGGGCATAGGCCTATTTTTGGAGAAATATCTATTTTAAGGAAAGACCTATTTTTGGAAAGAAAGACCTAATTTTGGAGTGTGTGCAATAGGTGGCAAGAAAGCAACATGAGGAAAAAGAAGGAAAAGAAGCATGTAGGAGGAAAAGAAACGTGGCACATGCATACAATCCTAACCATGATAGTGTTAGGGTTTTTGAAAAATATTGTAATGGCTATAATCCTATAAAGTAGTATAAATAAGGACCCAAGAGGTCTAGGTAAGAAGAAGAGAGCTTGTACTAAGGAAGGGATGTCAGTTAAGTATTGAGAGTTAATTGGTTGGGAAGCTACTGATTGTAATAAGTTTTGTGGTAGATTAAGATAAGTTAGTCTTTGATGGTTAGTGTTGTGTCTGTCTCGTCACTTGGGTGAGAAAAAAACTGACACTTGCATGCCTAGTTGGGCCTGCTATACAAGACAAAAGTTCGTGAGTGGATTAAACAAGCCAAACACGTGTAATAAACAAATAAAAAAACTAAAACAACTAAGAAAATAAAAACTAGAATGCATAAGAAACTTAGAACCATAAACAATCAACCAATGACCAAGATAATTCCACCAATGGATAACTATATTAGTTGGAAAAAACCCATAGAGAAAAATGAGGAATTATGGGTCCCCTCTTCCTCCTTAGGAGGGCTCTTGAGTTCCCTAATGGAGAGATCTTTTTACAATGGAATAAAAATGGAAAATGATGAAGAAAATCAAAGCCTGTTCCCTCAAGAGGTGAGTGGAATGGCCTATTACAATGATTCTTTAATACTCCAAGGAGAAAAGAGGATTCTCAAGGGAGAATTGAGGAAGCATAACAATACTATGAATATCTTGGTTTATTAGTGCATCCATGGATTTCATTTATAGAATTTCTTAAAGGAAGAATATAATTGGTTCTCGGTGTGAACAAGGAGCCTTTTAGGGCACCCTTTGGTCCTTGACCAACCCCCCATTCAGATTTCACTTAGATATGGAGGTCAAATTAGGTTGGGAGTTGGTCTTGTTGGATTACTTAGAGGGGGGGTGAATCAGTAATAGCGTAATTATAATCCTTTTTCTTCAAATGTTATATCACTGTAGAATTATCATCCAATAATGAGAAGTAAGAAATAAAAAATCACACACATACACAGTACACCAGTGTTTTACGTGGAAACCCAAATCGGGAGAAAACGACGGAATGCTTTTTCTTATATGTCTTGAAGAATTACATTCATTGGAAGCACCAACTTCCTT
>JZKD02S2390261.1:43507-91703 GCA_000966675.3 Picea glauca | reverse complement strand
CCTTATGGTGTAGGAAAACTTGACTTGGAGGATTTGAAAGTTCCATATTTGTCAACTTCTAATGTTTTGAAAATGTGAGAACCAAATAAAGGGGGGTTATTTGGATGCCTACCCCCAAGATACTACCTAGACTAAAAATTTATTTTGGCACCTCTTGTGGAGGAAAACTTAGTGAGTTTTTAGAAACAAATTAGATGTGGTGGGCTGAGAGATTGGGGGTATGAACCAATCTCCTTTTAATTAAGTGGGTGTGGATAGTTTCCAAAGAAGTAGTGGGACGTATCAAAATTCATTTGGAGAAAACCTACATCAACCTCCACAATTCAAAATGGAAATTATGTGAGGGAGGAGTGACTTTGTGTGTGAGAAAGTGAAAAAGAGTGTGTCAAATTTTAATAAGTTAGGTGTGAATTTGCAACATGTGGACTTCCTGTGGTCCTTACAAATCTTTATTACCTATCTTACTAAGTGTCATTGGTACAACCTTGCGGAATTTTAAAATCCCTAAAGGAATAGCATGTGGACATATGGGTCCTTACCAATCCTTTAAACTACCTAAATGATGTTTACACTAAGAAATATTGAAAACCTATCCTAGATTGCAAGAATGTGGGCATGTATGGGCCCGTTACTTTGATATTTAAACTTCCCTAGTGATGTAAAATAAGAAACAAATTTCAAGAAACCTATCCTAAGTTTGCAACATGTGGGAATGTATGGGCCCTTACAACTTTAAGATGATTTCAAAAGAAGCTAAGAGGATCCAGAGGGGAGCTTTGTCCTCTCCTAAATATTTTTTGTTAAGGGAAATGAAATGTCACTTTAACCACCTTTATGATTCTCAAAATTTCTCTATGGTGTGAAAGAAAAGCATACTCAATGATGAAAGTTAATTTCTGGTCCCAATGTAAGTGTTTTTATATGTGATATCAATAATCTCAACTTAAATTTTACAAACCAAACAAGCCATCCATGTGGAAACCAAAGCAAAAGAGGACAATGTTTGGTTCTTTTTACCCCCTAAGTGCCTATGTTTAGATAACCTTTCATATGGGGATGGAGTATAAGTGGAGTGCATGGGCATTCCAAATTGCATGAAATAAATAATATGAAGGCTAGGGGCCCTCAAATCATCACAAGAACCATTACAATTTTGAAAATTTGAATATGTGCGTGGGTTACAATTCTAACAACTGTGCAGTGGGCGCACAATGCGTAGAGAAAAGAAGCATGTGGGGTGCACAGTGTGTTGAGTGTGCGTCTGTGGGCTGGAATATCCGTGCACTTTCTGATATGCGTCGGGGGGGATTGTTTGAGTGAAATTCTCCTCCAACTCAGAATTTTGCTTTTGACAGGTAAGGCTTGGCCGGTTTTGGTACCTGCATGACAAATTGATTAAAAGGAAGTGCTCTCTAATCCAAAATAGCGTGTAATTTGATACATTTTCCCCGGTATGGTCACCAATCTGTTGTGTTTGTTTCGTCACTTGGGTGAGAAAAAAAATGACACTTGAATGCCTAGTTGGGCCTGCTAGACAAGACAGAAGTTTGTGAGTGGGTTAAACAAACCAAACTCATGTAATAAACAAATAAACAAACTAAAACAAATAAGAAAATAAAAACTAGAATGCATAATAAACTTAGAACCATAAATAATCAACCAATGACCAAGATAATTCCACCAATGGATAACTATATTAGTTGGAAAAATACCGTAGAGAAAAATGAGGACTTATGGGTCCCCTCTTCCACCTTGGGAGGGATCTTGAGTTCTCTAATGGAGATCTCTTCTTACAATGGAAGAAAAATGGAAAATGATGAAGAAAATCAATGCCTATCTCCTCAAAAGGTGAGTGGAATGGCCTATTGCAGTGATGCTTGAATACTCCAAGCAGAAAAGAGGATTCTCAAGGGAGAATTGAGGTAGCATAACAATACTATGAATATATTGGTTTCTTAGTGCACACATGGATTTCATTTATAGCATTTATTCAAGGAAAAATATGATTGGTTCTCGGTGTGAACAAGGGGAATTTTAGGGCACCCTCTGGCCCTTGACCAGCCCCCCATTTAGATTTCTCTCAGATATGGAGGTCAAATCAGGTTGGGAGTTGGTCCATAAGTGGTTGGGGGGTGAAAAGAACCATAAATGCATTGTTTGAAGGAGTGTGTGGCTTTTCTCATACACAATCTCACATTTGGTGCATTGTGCACTCTAAGGGTTTTTTTGGCACGTGCACTATGTATGCTCTTCCTTTAGTGAATTTGTGCATGTCAATTTTTGCCCAATTGTATAGTTTTTTCCTTTTGAAATGAATTTTTGTGCTACAGGTGAACTAGTTGTTGTTGGCATTGTTGTATTTCTGTAACCATTTGTGTGCAATGTTGCAGATGAAATTTCAGTGATAACAGTTAGGTCATAGGTTAAGGAGCCTGGTGTGATCTAGTCAGCCTCACAGAGGGTTGCTACCCCATTTTGATTGTATTATTGAATATGTAATGTGCGCAGTGTGAGATTTTGCAAAAAAATAAATAAAAGAGTAAAGAATCAATATCTTTGTGGATGTATCCCTAGGAGGGGGTGAAACATGGTAACCTTTTGTTCTGTGTGATTGTTAATGAACTATTTTCTTTTCTATTGATCATTATCTTAAGAATAAATGGTTAAACTAGTTATATCAGCTTACATGCATAGGTTTAAATATGAATAAATCATAGAAGTAGATGAATGATTAAAAAGGATAATGCATAAGGAATAAAGAACCCAATCAAAATCCCCACTCACTCCTATACTGCAAAAACCTGAGTATTGTAGTCCCCCCTAAAATATATCTCGGGTGAGACTGCATTGTGCACCCTATGTGCAGCGTTGCCTTCTGGTTTACCAAGAGAGTCGATAGTTTTGAGGGTTTTGTTGGAAACCTGTTGAGATTAGAACCTGGGTGAGCCCAAGAAGAAGTATAACCAACAAAGAAATTGCATATTACTTGTTACGAGTTGATGAAATAGTGAACATGATTAAAGGATTGGGAGAATAATTTGATGAATCTATAACTGTTCAAAAGGTATTGATATATCTTCCAATGAGATTTGATCCTAATATTTCATCACTAGAAGAAAGAGAATATTTGAGTATGATAATCATGGATGAGATACATGGAATATTTACAGCTTTTGAAATGAGAACAAACCAAGAAAATCCATCCAAGATAGAAGAAACCTTCAAAGCATCCAAGAAGACAAAGAAGGAGAAAAATCCCAAGACAAAGCCAAATTGTAGTTGTAGCGATGATTCAGATGAGGATGAAGAAACAACCAAATTTGTAAGGAAGTTGAAAAGATGAACCAAGAAGTACAAAGGTATGCTTCCCTTGAAATGTTTTAATTGTGGTAGAATTGGTCATTTTTCTAATAAATGTCCTTATGCTAAGAATTCAGAAAGTGATGAAGAAGAAGTTCCCAATAATGAAAAGAAATATAAAAATGGAAACAAGAGAAGAGATAATAGGAAAGACTTCAATACAAATATCTACTCAAGAGAAGACAGTTTGTCATCTCATGAATATGATAAAAGTGAAAATGATTCAAAAAAGGTACTATTTATGGCTAGGGAAGATCATAAAAGAAACTTTGATGGTTCTGAAGAAGAAGGCGAAGTCGATATCAGAGAAGAATTAATTAGTTCCTTATAAGAACTAAGGAAAGAAAGAAAGAAAAAAAAGTCACTCAAGGAAGAACTAAAGATAAAAGGAGCCCAGAATTTCGATTCAAAGGAATTCAAGAAAATAATCATGAAGTTGAAAGTCCAGGTAGAAGAATATAGAAGGATTGAAGAAATACTTAGAAGTCAACTAGAAGAAAAGGAGAATATGATTGAAAGGTTGGAAGCAGAAGTAGTCACTCTAAGAAAATGTCTTCAAAAGAAGGACATGCAGCAAGATAGCACCAAAATATTGAATAAGATCATCAACAATCAAAGGCCATACTATGACAGGTCCAGACTAGGATACAACCAGACGCAGACTGAGAAAGGTTCAATCTCCATGACAAAAGAGTTATGCAAAAATTCTCAAAGGAAGGATTCATGGTGAACAAGAATTAGAAAGGAATGAATACAAAATACCTTCTACATTCAGGCAAAAAAGAAAATTCAATAACGATCATCCAAGACAGGAACCCAGAAGGACTAGACCACAAAGAAGATCATTCACTCCCAGGTATGTAAATTTATTTTTTAGTCATTGTTTTAATTGTAATAACTTTGGACATAAAGCTATAGATTGCAACGCTTATGAAATAAATGTTCAAGAAAGAAATGCTTATGTGGCTCCACATAATATTGAATGTTGCAAATGCCACAACTATGGACACATAGCTCAAAATTGTATAAACGTGATAAATACTCCCATGAAGGAAAACATTTATGTCAAATATAGGAAAGTTTGTAAAATAAATGAAAAACAAGAAGAGTTTGTGAATGAAGAATAGGTATCATAAATCATACTCACAATATTTACAACAATGCGGTATCATAATGAATTCGTAGGCCAAGACAAAGATGAAAGAATCCAGGAAGAGGATGAAGTCAAAACTCAGGAAGAAAATGTCAGAATTTAGGAAGAGGATCAAAGGGAAGATTATGAATCCATAGACGAAGAGGAAGATTACTTCGCATTAGAGAAGGTGTTGTTCTGAGCCATTTGGCTTGGAGGGTGTTATAAGAAAAATCCGTCTATTGGGACAGATCCAACCTATCCGGCTATGAAGTTGGTTACAGCCTCTTTGATAGTTTAGCATAAGGCAGAGACTACTCGCACCTCAGGTGGTCCTTTTCCTGAGGTGTTATGAAGGGGAAATAGAAAGGTGAAAGACTTACAAGAAGTATTTCTCAGGACCACCCACCCTGGGTGTTGTCCTTCCTTAATTTCATGGATGGCCAAAATGGCCTAGGGTATGAAAGTTATGGAAAATGGGATAAAAACAAGCTCGTTGATTTTTAGGACAGTGAACTAAATAAAGCGAGCAACGAGTTGTTCACTTCCTTAAAGCATTGGAAACTGTCCCAGAATGGGTCCCCAAGATAAACTGGTGTCCTGGGTAATTAACCAATGAATGCCTTGAGTAAAAGGGTGTGAAACAAGGGTGAAAAGGGAGCTTAAAAGATACATCCAAGTACTTTTAAATGGCTGTAAATTGTGAACAACAAGTTGTTTGAAGCTTTCAATACAGGGAAACAAGCTCAGAATGGCTTGATACCCCCCGAGGTGACTTGGGAAGTGATCCCAGAAGGTTGTTAAATCAAAAGTGGGTTGTAAAAGTGGATGAACAACCTTGTTACAAGTTGTTACAGCTATGATATCAGGGAAGGTATTCACAACTTCAATTTTGGTTCATGAGTGAAAAGGCGGACTGACAAAAGGTTGACTTTAAAAGTATTTTATTGGTCATTTTTTTGTTTTTATCACATGCCTTGGCCACCACACTATTTTAAAGGTTATCCCGATTAGGAAAAAACATCCCAAAACTGTACCAACTAGTATAAGAAGAGTAGTCCTAGAAAACCATGGTGGTTAGATTGAAGAGTGCCCCATGCAGTTCATAGAAGCAGGGATTAGCCACTTCTCGTCACTAGCTCTTTTAGGATCTTAAAGCCGCTTGGATGGAAGAAGGATACCTGCGAAAAGGAAGAGG
The DNA here is from genome assembly GCA_000966675.3 of Picea glauca. NCBI lineage: Eukaryota > Viridiplantae > Streptophyta > Pinopsida > Pinales > Pinaceae > Picea > Picea glauca. The sequence goes on along the minus strand of JZKD02S2390261.1, from coordinate 86,013 downwards.
CTCAGGACCCCCCTAAAAAGGGTTTTTGTTGAGCTTACCCAAGCAGAGTAGTATTCCAACTGAGCTAAGATAATCAACTCCTTGACCTTGTGGTACTAAGGAAAGACCACTCGACCTGTACTAACTAGACAACTTCTGAGGGGCTCCTGATGAAGACTCCCTGGATTTGACTCTTAATATCCTACAAAATTGAAATTGCATAAAATAAAATACCAGGCCATCCACATGGTGAGGTCACATCTTGCTTTGACAAGTGTGCCTCCTGATTACCGAATTTGAAATCTATTTAAAACTATATACATAAAACAAGTAAATAGATAGGTGACATATATGTCATGGCTAGATAATATGTATATGTAAATATCTAAATAATATAAGTTTTTGTTTTCAGTGTATGGGGAAGACCCCTGAATTGTTTTCAAGTTTTTTCTTTGTGGCATTTTGCATGTATTTAGATTGCTCATTTTACATGGCCCCTTTAGGGGAATCCACCTGTAGATTAGTGAGCGAAAAGTGATACAATGAAAATACAGCAAGATTAGATAATTACAAAATGAGAATTACACCATTCAACCCAAAGGAATGGGTTGAGGCTCTTTGCGAGCGGCAAAGTCACCATATGCATGAAAGCCCCAACTAACTCCTTGTATAGGGATTAGAAATTTAGTGTTTGAAATATAAAAGGTGTGATGGTTATCTACACAAGTATTAAACAGATTTTTTACATGAATTCATAGGTGAACTATTCAAACTATCCATGCAAATCAAACATATAAACATTGGTATGTGTGCCAGAAATTTTTTAAGTGAATGCAAGTGATAAGTAAAATGAATATGAGGGTGATTGGGTAGATTTACCGATCGAAATGTGTGTTTTTATTCTCTTCCCTACTGCCCCCTTTGTCTCAAACAAGTCTCTAGGTGGTCCCCAATCGCTTAAAATAAGCAGAGTGGGTGGTCGGTTGTATCCTTGCAGGAAAACAACGAAATTTTAGCATTTATGCATGGAAAAACTAAAATAAATATAAGATAAATTTACACATAAGAAGTATATAAAACCCACTTAAGATGGTTGTCCCATGGGGGGAAATTGACCAAAATGACCAATTTTCCTATTTGGGACAACAAGGTTAATGGTAAGAAAACATAACAGAAATATACATGAATGAAAATATAAAGAAAACAAGTATGGACAACCAGCTAAGTGGTCTATTTAAGGGTTCTCCTAAAGGGCCCTAGGACTCCCAGCCACTAGCTAAGGATGAAAACAATTGAATACTTCAGAAAATCTACACTAAAACACATTAAATAAATTAAACCAAGTTGTTAGAAGATGAAAGTAAGCAAGTTAAACCCAAGGAAGCAACAACAAACACCTAGCTAACCAATCCCTCATGGAGATAGCTAACATAACAAGAATTTACCCCTACCCCTCAACCCTTAACCAACAAGTGACACATACAACAACTAAAATCTAACAAGTATCACACACACAAAGAGTCTTGTAGATTTTAGCAAAGATTTGTTACTATCTTCATCCTCCCCTTTTACAATGCCAACCCTCTTATTTATAAAATAGAGGTGAAGGCTTAAGGTTAGGTCACAAGACACTTGTCACTTTTGGAAAAGTGACAAGTGGACCAAATCTAAAGTACTTTTGTCTTTTAAAAAAAAAAAACCTTATCCTAAAGGCATCTTATCCAAAAGGAATCTTATCCTAAAGTGAACCTATTCCAAAAAGGGGATCAAATTAGATTTGACTTGACCCTTCAATTACATAGTAATACATGTCAAAAAGTAAATAATGCGAGAGTTCATATTACAAAAAGTCATTTTTCATAAAATGACAAAGCTTGATATGCCACATCACCATTTGCCTTGGGATTTATGCCATCCCAAAGGCTCTTTCATTGCTGTCATGTTTTGTAGCTGTAGGTGAGGTGGTTTAGGACAATTCACGGCCATCCATGGCTTCCAAATTCACCGAGATGAAGCCCCAAGGCGTGGGGAATTTGCTGAGTTGCTTAAGAGGGAAAGGGAACTTTGGGACTTGGTCATTGTAAGTAAGTAAATGCCCATTGTTCAGGCACTTTTCAGACCTGATTATACCCCCCTTTGTTGCCTATAAGTTTCCCTGTGAATTGGTCGAAGCATGGCTTTGATTTGGGCTTGTTTTGGTGAAGGAACCCCTTAGACCTGAAGCTTGATAGGCTCTTCCTCTATACCAAAAATCCACAAAAATGTTATTTACTATTCCCATTCTATATATCTTTCCACTATATTTCCTCTGCCTTTCATTTGGCGCAAATCCGACTCCGGATGAGTAAGATATGGCCCCGGGAAGGTATGCAAAAGGAGGCGACTGGGTGATTGATCAGGGAAAAAATTTGAAGTTGGGGTAAAATTCTGGGTTGGATGCTAGAATTTATAGGCTTCTACAGGCCTTTATACCTATAGCTGTAATGGGTTTTCCTCATCCGGCCCAATTTGGCCTCGAAGGCCTCCAATTAGGCCTCTTTCTGGCGCATGCTTGTTGGGCCATGAATGAGTTCATGTCGCTCTGGGACATGTCACTGAAAATTTGGGCTGAATTTGCTGAGGGGGAGGCTATGGATGCATTCTAGACTTCGCCCCAGTCATTTCGACTATTCATGGGAGAAAATAAACCTCCGTACAGGGAAGTTATGTAATTAAACAGGCCAATGACACCTGGGGGGGGGATTAAAATTTTAATATATAGTTCTAAACACCTTTTTTTTTTTAAGTTTTATTTTTAATTTTATTCCTAATTTTAATTCAATATATTGAAAATCTTGAAATTAATTTTAATTGAATATATGTATAATATATATAGAATATATATATATATATAATACATATATGTATATATAATTAAAATACAATTAAAATTTCAATATAAAAAATTAAAACAAAAATAAAATCAAAGATATAAAAATTAAAAAATTAAACTAACACTAAAATTAAAATACATTTTAACACTAACCACTCCCCCCACGTGCCCCTGGTCGCCCATAGGACTAGGCCGAAACCTTATCAACCCATGGGATATGGAGGATGTGGCAGGAGGGAGGAGGAGAAGGAATGGGCTTAGCGGAGGAATGAAGTGGACGCGTGGGGATTTGGGGGAGGATAAAGGAGGGGTTGGGCATGTGGGGTGAGGAGGAGGGTCGAAGAGGAGGTGGTTTTGGTTATGGGCATGTGCAGGAGGAGCAACGCCGAGGTAAGGAGGGAAGAGCTGGTGTGTTGGGGTGTGGGAGAAGGAGAGGAGGGAAGGAATGTGAGTGCGTGTGCGTAGAGGGAGGAGAGAGCAAGGAATAGGGAGTGTGTGGAGGGGAATGGGAAATGGGGAGGGAGCTATGCAAAGTGGGAGGTGAGGGCCGAGTGGGAGGTGGCCATTTGGGGAGGCTATGCACATGGGAAAAGGTGGAAGTAGGGGGTTAGGGAGGAGGAGGGGACCAAGGGAGATGGAGGGAGGGAGGTCGTGCGTAGGAAGCAGGGAGAGGATGAGCTAGGAGGAGGCCGAGGGAAATGGGGTGTGGTTGCATGCAGCGATGGGAGGCATGAAAGGAGGAGAGGAGGAGCTCGGTGGTGGAGAGGGGGGGGTGGTGGTAGCACCTGGGTGGTGGATGGGTGGCCAACCACCCCCCAAAAATTAAAATTTTAAAACTTTGGACAAAGTGGGTTTTTGGCAATAAAATGGACGGGAGGTTCTGGGTTCAAACCCCCTACCCTCCATTTGAATTTATGGGCAAATCTGGGAGTTTTTGGGCAAAGGATAAGGGGGAGGACTGGGGTTCAAAGCCCAGGACTTCCTAGTGACATGCCCAAGACTGCAATCTTCAACAAAGAACTAATAATTTAAAAATTTTAAAGGAGCCATGGAGGCTTGGGCTCGGAGGCCAAGAGGGGTTTGAATCCCCTCTCCTTTGCATATTTTGGCACACACATAACTTCTTGAACTCAGCAACTAGAAAATAACACAGAACCAATAGCCAATACCACACTTGAACCAAGCAAATAAACAACAATTTGAAAGGAAAAAATACATTTTCTTCATGCAGGATCTCAACACAACCAGCAAAATTTTCCTTGGTTTTTGGAATTAGGATTGATGGGTTTACCTGGTCAACTATTTGAAAACTGCTGCATAGAAGTTGGCTGCTTACTGTCAAGCTACAACTGCTGTCAAAAAACCCTCTCTGCTGCCATGAATTCATGTTGCAGAGCTCCCCCCTTTGGCCAAACTGTCAAAATGGCTTAAAAGAGGGGAGGGGGGGAATTTTGATTTTTTCCAATTTTACAAAAAAAACAATTTCCCCAAAAATTGCATGGGGCTACGTGCCTTCTCCCATATTTTCCAATTTTCTTAAAAAATTTAATAAAATTTTCCAAATAAGTTTTTAACATTTCTTGGAAAAATGTGCAAGTCAAAGTTTGACTTTGACCCTGCTGTTGTTGCTGACTTATCCCAAAAATGTTGCCCAGTGAGACGGAGTCAGAATCGAATGCAGGGCACATCATTGGAAAGGTCTCGAAAATCCCATAGAAAATATGTCATCAAAAACCTAAGATAATGCCACCTCAGCCCTCAAATTCAGCCCGGAACAATGGTCGCTTAAAACACCTGACTTGTTGGTGGGCCCACATGGCACCCAATCTTGCGAAAGGTGCCAAATCGCCATACGATATCCAATTGAGGAAAATGAGGTACCATCGGAAAGGTATCGATGAGTAATTCAGTGAGGTGACAATATATGTTTGTTCTAGGGTCATTGATTACTGTCTTAGCTATTATAAAACCCTTCCATGCAAGCTGGTGGGTCTCATTTGCCCGAAATAATTGATCAACTTGTGACAACTCTAACCAGGCCATCTGAGGTCAGAATGAGGCAAATGAGAAGCCGTTGGAAAGGTATGTGAGTCTATTATAGTTTGGAATCACTAAATATCTAATTTATAACTCTTTACCTACCAATTTTAAACCCTGAATCACTGCAACCAATTTGGTGTCTGATAGTGGTCATGAACTTGCCAAAGCTCGTTCTTACCAAACGGGGGTCGAAACTAACCACGGGATATACTGTTGGAAAGGTATCGCACTACCCTACACCATGTCTAGGTTTTAGTTTCCTTTTTATACCATAATATGAACATAATCAGACCAGGAAGTCACAGCTATTGGTCTTGTCCATTTGGGTGACGTTTACTTTGCATCCCTCGTATGGGGTCATACGGACTCGGAATCAAGCTCATGATAGACCATTGAAAATATTGCCCTGATTCCTACCACATGGAAGTGTTTTATTCCCTAAAAAATGACCATATTTCATCTTATTATTTGCATAAGGACCCCATCCCCAAGGGACCCGCCTAGTGATGGGCAAAGGAGACCAACGTTAAAATTCTTGTAAAGTGTGTGTTTAGCTCATGAAACCTAAACTGAACAGCCTTGACATGAGGAAGAAATGTCATGGGAAGTTACACTACTCCTTGAAGGAAAAATAATAATACTCTTTCAAGGGAAGAAGTCATAGTAACTATGACCCCCACCACTGTCTTTGACTGGAACCATAGCACCAAGAGGTGTTTATGGAGAAATAATTGTGTAAAACACCATGTTGAGCCCAAAGCAGGTTTTTGGGTCAACAGAGACTCCCAGTAAATATGAATATTAAACAGGGGGAGTCAGTGCAATAGCCATTATAGATCATAGAACCATCCTTTGGCAAATTTTAAATTATTTACAGATACATATTCAGAGCAGTCAGATAGCAGAAGTACAAAATTACAGATGAGTCAACATTGTGGAGAGTTGAGTAGAAGAGTTATGGAAAGATTATGAAATATTGATAGAGATGGATTGATGAGATCATTATCAAGTTCAGAAAACATGGGTCAGAGAATATGCATAGCAGTGTATTTACAATTGGAATCGGTGGAATTAGTTGGTCATAGAAAAGAAAAGACACAGTAGAACGGGGAAAGAGAAACCGCCAGTAGAAGCTATATCATCATAAGAAAATCATTGAACAAGCATGGTAAAGCAATGATATGTATTTTATGAGAAGAATGAAATGAATACATATTATTAAAATATTCTTAACAAATAATAATAGAGATACAATAAAACTGGTTTTCTATTCAATAAGAAAATAAGCTAAAACTACAAAATGCAGGGGAAAACAAGCTTGTTGGAATGGTGGCGGCTTATCTCTAAGAAGATATGTGAATAATGAGATCATTCATAAGAATATAATTACAATGAGGCTCTGAAGGCCTTTTTACAATAAACAGGAATGTCAAAAACCCTAAACATCCAAAAACCTAACCTTAGGAGATGAAGCGCCAAAAGTCATGTGGAACCCGTTTGGGTAAGTTAGTACATCAACTTCCCGGGGTCGTAACTTTTGCATATGATATATGTTTTAGGCACATGATATTCCATTGGAAAGGTCTATTTATAACTGTGGTGAGCCATATAAATGTTGTTTAGGGCCTCAAAACGTTCATGCAAGTCAGGGACCCGAAAACTAGAAAAACAAAACTGCCAAACTGGAAAACTACCAAAATGAACCAGTTGGAATAGGTGGGAGACCACCAAAATCCATATGGATCAATCCTCCCCCATTAGGAAGAAATGGTATCCATTTCGTTGAGTTCCCCCATCATATGAGGAAATTTCTGCTAAGTTTGGCCCCCGGTGAGCCATTTTCCTTGGTGCAGGAGCTGTCATGCTTTGACAACTTGATAAATATGAATCCTTTGTTGTTGAGTTCCCTTGATCTGTGTGTACACAATATGATAATTTTATTCTTGTTGCATGCAGTCAGGGTTGATCTCTGTTGGTTTCAACTTCTCTTCTATCTTTGAGGTGTCCAATAATGGTGGGAAATATGGCTAAAGGAGAGCCATGTTGAAGACTGGGTACAAGCCAAGGAAAGGGGGAATGTTGAGCGCAAAATCATTGTCACCCATAGCCTTGGTGATGGTGTATGGCCCATACCAGTGTGGGAGAAGATTCTGATGGGTCCCTATAAGGAATTCTTTCTACAAGTGAAACCAAACTTTTTCTCCCACTTGAAACTTATGTGGCACCAAGTGTTGATCATGCGTTGCTTGTACTTGGCATTGGACTTCTGTAAAATATCCTGAACCTGTTGAAAAATGAGTTGGATCTGCTCAATGAACTGGGTGTCTTTGTCATATTCTGGAGGAGCAAGGGATGAGTCAGTTGAGGTGGTCACTAGGGGTAGTGAAACATCCATGGGGCCCAAAGGTTGGAATCCCAACCCCACCTGAAAGGGGTTGTGTCCAGTTGAGCTATGTAGGGATCAGTTGTAGCTATGTTGGACATAGGGAAGACTATCATCCCATGTGTGGCAGTGCTTGTAATTTTACATGCATAGGATACGTACAAACATACGATTGACAACCTTAGTTTGGAAATTTGTTTGGGGGTGAAAGGAAGTGGATTTGGTGAGCTTGGTGTCCAGCAATGACCAGGGGCTCGACCAGAATGTGTTGAGGAACTGACTGTTCCGATCTGATACAATGGTTTGTGGGATCCCAAAGTGTACCCAAATGAGTTCAAAGAAGAGCTTGACAGTGACCTATGTAGTGATGTTCTTATTGCAGGCAGCCAAAATTGCCTTCTTGGAAAAGCAATCAACAACCACAAAAAACAATCATTTACCCTCTTGGTGGATGGGAGGCCCGACATGTATTCCATTGAGATGGATTCCCACAGCTTCTTAGAAGTAGGAAGAGGTGTTTACAGGACCTATTTCTTATAGCTCAGTTTGGCAATAGTGCAGGACCTGATATACTTGCCGACATCTTGTTGAAGTTTCAGCTAGTAGAAATGTTTCTGCAACATTGCCACTTTCATTTCGATGCCAAAGTGTTCTGCCACCCAATTGTAGTGAGCTTCCCAAATCATCTTCACGTGCTCCCTTGATGGAACGTAGAGATGGCCTAGACTTCATAACAAGTCATCCTGAAGATGGAAATTAGTGACCATTGAGTTTGATCCCAACATTTGGTAGGTGGTAGACACTTTAGGGTCTATCTCATAGAGGTGGGGCCATCAGGAGTTATCATGGCTGCAAGAGTCTAGCACTGTGGTGAGTGTCGCGACTGGAGGTCAGCTAAGGAAATCAACAAATATGTTGGTACTTCTTGTTTTATACTTGATGTTGATGTGGAACTGCTGTAATTATGTGGACCACTTCTGATGGCGGTCATTCTGCAATTTTCCCTAGGTCTACATGAGCTGTAGTGGCTTGTCATAAGTGTGGATGATTGTATCCTTCCCCAGAATGTAAGGTCTCCACTGGCGGAAATCTTGCACAATGGAGTACATTTATTTGTCGTAAGTAGGGTACTTACAAACAACATCTGATAGTGTCTCACTATGATATTCCATGGGGTGGTTGTGTTGAGTGAGAACGGTGCCCATGGCATAGTCTAAAGCATCTATCTCAATATCAAAGGGATGTTGCAGGTATGATAATGAAAGTAATGGGGATGATAAAAAATGCTTCTTCAAGTCATCGAAGTCTTGTTGTTGGGATAGGCCCCAAACAAATGTTTCCTTACGCCCACCCTTGGTTACTTGGATGAGGGCCCATGCGATATGAGAGAATCCCAACACAAACCTGTGATAGAAATTAGCGAGGCCCAAGAAGCTCTGAAGCTCAGTGAGTGTGGTTGGGGATGTCTAGTCATGGATGACCTGGATATTGGATAGATCTACATGCACACCATGATAAACAATGATGTAGCTTAAGTAATGGACCTTGTCCATGCCAAAGGAGCATTTTTCCAAGTTTGCATATAGTTTTTGTTGCCACAGGGTGTGTAGAACCTGCTAAATATGTTGAAAGTGTTCCACCCAAGTCTTATTGAATATGAGGATGTCATCTAGATACACCACTACAAAATCATTGGTGAATGTCGCAGGATATCATCCATCATCCTCATAAAAGTTGTTGGAGTATTTGTGAAACCAAAGGGCATGAACAACCATGCAAAAATACATTCTTTTGACTTGAAGGTGGTCTTTCATACATCTGTATGTTCTATTGGGACCTGGTGGTATCCAGACTTTAGATAAATCTTACTGAAGTAATTGACCCCCATGAGCTAATCAAGGAGATCGTCGATTCGGGGAATCGAGTACTGATTCCAAAATTTGATTTTATTCAGGGGTTGGTAATCAATGTAGAGTCACCAAGTCCCATCTTTCTTTTGCACCAGTACGATTGGGATCCCACAAGGTGATGAGATGGGAAGGATGTGCCCCTTTTGGAGAAGTTCTTGGATCTTTCTCTTGATCTCCTTTTTTTCTAACAGAGAGTGGTGGTAGACCGTCCCATTGGGTAGTAGTGAACCTGGGATTAGATCGATGGGATGCTTGACCTGGAAGTGAAGAGGTACCCTAGTAGGAGAGGAGAATATATCTAAGTATTCTTCCAAGACCTTATCCACTTTCTTATGTTGTGTGAAGATATCAGGCTCGGAGGCCCTGGATGTGGTTGTGATCTTTCATTTACTCTAAGAGCGAATCACAAAGAATACAAATTTCCCGGTCTAAGAGATGACCTTCCTACATTTCTTGGCAGAGATAAAAAAAAAATAATAGGAGGGACTGCCTCGGGTATCCTGTACAATTTCATGTTCAAAGTAATAGTAACACTACAAGGCCTAGACTCATATACAGCATGACGTCTCCATAAATAAGGTTGTCCCAAAAGAACATTACAAACTTCAAGAGGATAAACATCACATAATACCTCATCTTTGAAGGGCTTGATGTCATACGACAGTCAACACCGTTGGATGACACAAAGATCACTTCCTTGGTGGAGCCATCCAATGGTGTAGGGTTGCAGGTGCGGCATTGTCGGTAGGTATAGCTACTTGATGACCTCTGCTGAGATGAGGTTCTTATGGCTACCACTATCAACGCTGAAGTGTAGTGGGGTGCCTTTTACCCACATCTACGAATGGAAAAGGTGCTAGCCTGTGGAAAAGGTGCCTTTTACCCACATCTACGAATGGAGCTTGGTGGTAGCAACGATGGCATTTGGTTCTGTGTCAATGATTTGTCTTCCCATTTTTGGTTCTGACTCAAGGTCAGAACCCCCATCTGATTCATAGGCTTTCACTTCGGCCACCAGAGACTTCTTTGAGTGACAATCAACATTATTATGCCAAGGGATATTATGGAAGTCGCACCACTTCCCGATATCCTTCTTTGTCTTTCTAGTGTACTTATTTTCTTGCATCTTAGACTGGTTGTCTTGATACTATCCATATTTTATTTGTCTTTTGTTTAATAGGTTGGGGCTTCCCTTTCCTGGTTTTTTTTTGCAAGGGGTTTCCAGGCTCAAATTGTAGCATCTTTTGTTTGAGCTTTTGTTCAATTTTGACGGCATATCGATAGGCCACACCCAAGGATGAGATGTCCAAAAATTCCATTTTGGTCTGGATGTATCTATGTAGAGCACCACGATACTTGAGCACCATATGTCACTCTGAATCTTTGATACCCAACTTGGTGCGTAGGGTATGGAATATATTTGTGAAACTGGCACTTCTTGGTCTCTTTCTTGCCATAGTGTGGTCCATTTTGTATACATGTCGTCATAACTTCCGATAAGGTAGTATTCTTCCTTAATAAAATCCTTGAAGGATTCCCAGGTGGTCGTGTCTGTAAATAATGAGGGTTCCTCGGTTTCCCTTTTCTCACAGAAAGTTTCCCACCAATCTTTGACATGGGGAATGGCCTTGAGGAGTGCAAAAGTAATTTTTTCTCTATTTGAAAAGTTATGGACAGAAAAATACCCTTCTACTAGATTCAACCACTTGTCTACAACATATGCGTCTATCTGAACTTCAAATATACGAATATCGAATTTTATTTGTACCTTGAAGGGGGCAGCACCTCCACTCGAGGAAGATGCATTGTCTGTTGGCATTCACCGAAGGATTTGCATGAAACTATATATAATATTGTTCCTCTGTTGCATGAGGGCTTCATCAAGAGACATTTTGGAAGGAACTCATGTCCCGTCATCTTTCTTTTCTCCTGCCATGAGAGGTTTTTTGGGTGTGCAAGAGATTTTGTCCTCAAGAGAAACAAGTTTGAGACCCAATTCTTCGTACCTTGACCTCATTGGAGACATTCATTAAGAAGATAAGGAGAAGATCGCTATGATACCACTAATATAGATTTTATGAGTAGAACGAAATGAATACATATTATTAAAATATGATTAACATAGAATAACAGAGATATAGTAAAACCGGTTATCTATTCAATAAGGAAATATGTTGAAACTATAAAATGCAGCGAAAAACAATATTGTTGGAATGGTGGTGGCTTATGTCTGAGAAGAGATGTGACGGCTATGCTCATTCGCAATAATATCATTACAATGAGGATATGAAGTACCTTTTACAATAAACAGGAATTTCAAATACCCTAGACATCCAAAAACCTAACCCTAGGAGATGAAGCGCCAAAAGTCATGTGGGCCCCGTTTGGGTAAGTTAGTACTTCAACTTTCCTGGGTCATAACGTTTTCATACGATCTTCATTTTAGGCACAGGATATCCTGTTGGAAAGGTCTATCCGAGGACTACATATTTTGCAGCTACCTATCTAAGGTAGCTGCTGGAAATTTAATTCTGCTTTTAGTAAATTCGAATTTGGAAATTTTATTCCATTTATGGCAATTCCAAATTTCGAATTTGATAATTGTAATTAATTATTATGACTGTTGGGAAGAGTTCTTATTGGAACTCAACTAACTATTTGACTATGACACTTGTATAAAAAAAAGAAGAATTATATTAATTGCAAGAGGACAAATGGAACAACCATGTTAAAATCAACTGACCATGACTCCATGAGTGGGGAACAAGTTGGAACTACCTCTGGGCTGATTATGGCAAGTGGAAAATCAGAGATTTGGCCATTGGCAGCGCCTGAAAATCGAGGGGTTTATAAAGATGTGAAAATTCCCCCAAGGGAGGGAAAAAAAGACCTGGGCAAAGTTGATATATAACATATGCGAGGAGTTAGGACGCTGCCAAGTATGCTGAGGAAAAAGATTTTTGAGCTCTCTTACTGTTATGAACACTACGGATTGAGTGTGAGGGGAGAGGAGTCTGCTGAAACAAATTTTCCTTGCTATTATGAGCAATGCTAAGTAAGTGTGAGGCAAGAGGATAACTGTTGGAATTGAAGGACATTGCGGAGGAAGAGGTTCCAAGTTTTCCCTCATGGATTCATGGTCAAGCTAGGGGGTGAATTGAACAAGTGATTTGGTTGTCCTGTTCTACGGTTGGGAGGAACGTGGTTGTTCCCTTTGTCTTTCCGTGATCTAGTTTAGATATGTACTCTACTTCTTCTCTGTCTGAATGATTTTATATCTGATGCATTTTACTTGTTAAATCGAAATTGTAACGAGTTCCATTTTTCTGTTCGAATGTTTTGTTTTCAATGTCATGTATCTATTAAATCTGAACTGGAATAATTTCTATTCTCTGTCTGAATGATTTTATATCTGATGCATTGTATTTGTTAAATTGGAACTGTAACGACTTCCATTTTCTATTCGAATGTTTCATCCAATGTCATGTATTTATTAAATCTGAACTGAAATAATTTCCATTCTCTGGTGAATGATTCAATCACGGATGTAATGCATCTACTAATTTTTGATAGATAATAATGCGTAGGAGAAATCAAGTTGAATTCATGAAACCTAAAGAATGACAGAAAATATAGGGAAAATCTAATCTCGAATGACCCCTTTTCTGAACGAACGATAGAATTGGGCCGTTTATTTTGTATGATAGTTGAAAGGGTTATGCATGGATAAATCCTGGAAGAAAATTTCCTCTAAATTAGGTCCACTGCTAGTTTCTTTCCTTATTTTTCCTCTGAGTCAAATAAATGCTGAGATTTTCATATGAGGAGTGGAGGTTATGTTGTATTTTCAATTTAGCTAACTGTATGAATAACGTTGAGACAAATTCCTGAGTTTTGAAAACTATACTGTTTCTTTTCCTATTCATTAATCAGACTATGTAGAAAACAGATCTGTAGTTGAGGTAGGAAGATCAACTACTATACCAGTTTCCCTTACAATTCGTGAACCTAACCCATATAAAGGTATTTAAAACAAGAGAATGCAGAAATAGAAAGTTACACTATATAAATTGCAAATGGTAGATCTATTAGATGAACTACTTTAACAGTAAAGGAATCCTGGATGCACCTTTCTTATTTCGGAATTTTTTTCCTTTGCCCAAGGTTGTGCAACTACGACTATTCATATTTAGACTTCCCTATTTTAATAATGTTGCATAAACAAAATGAAAACAAGAAGTTCCATGTCATGAGATCCTGAACCTTGAAATCCTGAAGTGTTGGTCCCACTTTCTTTTCATTTTCAAAATTTGGGAGTTGTTGTGTACTGATGTTTGGCTTTTGAAGTTGCAAAATCCCGAACCCCGAAATCCCAAAGTGTTGGTCCCACCTTCTTTTAATTTTCAAAATTTGGGAGTTGATGTGTGCTGATGTTTGGCTTTTGAAGTCATAAAATCCCGAACCCCAAAATCCCAAAGTGTTCGTCCCACCTTATTTTCATTTTTGGAATTCGAGAGTTGTTGTGTGTTGATGTTTGGATTTTGAAGTCGCAAAATCCCGAACCCCAAAATCCCAAAGTGTTGGTCCCACTTTCTTTCACCTTTCAGAATTTGGGAGTTGTTGTGTGTTGATTTCGGTATTTGAATTAGTGAAACCCTGAACCTCGAAACCCTGAAGTGTTGGTCTCACTTCCTTTCACCTTTGAAAATTCGGGAGTTGTTGTGTGTTGATGTTTGGTATTTGAAATAGTGAAACCCTGAACCCCGAAACCCCGAAGTATTGGTCCCACATTCTTTACACTTTTTAGAATTTGGGAGTTGTGGTGTGTTGATGTTTGGCATTTGAAATCGCAAAATCCCGAACCCCAAAATCCCGAAGTGCTAGTCCCATATTCCTTTCACCTTTCGCAATCCGGGAGTTGTTGTGTGATGATGTTCGGCATTAGTAATCGCCAAAACCCGATTGACCCTTATTTTCCACAAAATTGTAGTAACATGGTAGGAATTTGTTTTTATAGTAACAACTCTTTTATTATAAGAAATGCATGGGTAGAATCGATGGAGGATTTTCATCCAGGATAGAGGTAGAATAGAAATAACCAATTTTTAGTGCAATGTTTTCTAAGAGTTCTTCTCTCCATGAGATCATACACTTTAAGATTTTTTGAATTTTCATAATTGGTCTATTATTTAATGGAATAAACCATAGAGAACAAAAGGGATCCTTTGAAGTAAACTAGACTGGTGTAATAATGACGTTATGGACAGGAATGAATCTTATTTTATCTTAGTTTCTAAGCTTAAATGAAATTGAATTATGTCATAGAATTTATTTATTTTTTATGGTGAATTTGATGTTCATTACATATGGTATCAGAGCTAAAGTCACAGCACTAGGCCTGAACAGGGCCACATTAATTTCTTAGTATATATTCTGATTTATGAAAAAACTAATAAATCTTATGGTTACAAACATAAATCTTTTTTGTTTTGTGTTGATTATGGAAGCTCAAGAAGGTGAAAAAATCAGGATGGAAGGGAATCTGCAGCAAGGACCTTCTAGAGATCCAAGACAAAACAGTGATGGAAGCTCACCCACGGAGGTGTTGGAAACAATGAGGAATCTTGTTGTTGAACTGGAGGTTTTCAAGACCGACAATGAAAAATTGAAGAAAGAACAGCAGGAACAACAAGAGATAAATGAAGTCCTGATGCATAGTATAGTAACCAAGAAAATCCTAAAATATGATAACCATGATGAGGAGGTCAGCAAAAGGGCCTCCAAGAATTCTGGTGCGGAAATAGAAAAAGGAGATAGTTTGTCTGAAGGGACACCTTCAACTGAGGACAAAACTATACTAGACAAAAAAAGAAAACAAGTAGACCACCTTGAAGGAGAATTTAAAAAGATTAAACCAGCTACCTTTGATGGAGAATCGAGGACAGGAGAAGAAGTTGAGGCATGGTTGTTGGACATCAAAAAATACTTCCAAATCTACAACTATTCCAACAACATGAAGGTCGGAATGGCCATATACAATCTGAAGGGGAAGGCCAACATTTGGTGGCAAGACCTGAAGTTGGCCAAGGGCCTAAAGGAGAAATAGTTGGAATGGTCTGACTTTAAGAAGTATTTCAAGAAACAATACCTTTTTGAAATCTATTATGAAAGGAAGATGAAAGAATTTTTTGAGTTACGACTTGGACAGATGATAATGGAGGACCTTATAAATAAATTTCTGGAACTACTAAGGTTCGTACTGTACATCTGGGAGGATAAGGTAAAAATCCAATGATTCTTAAGTTGTTTACCACAATCCTACAGGGACATAATTGATATTGGCAACCCCAAATCCTTGAGTAAGGTATTCAGGAAAGCACGAATGTGCTATGACCAGTATAAATAGCGGGTAGAGTTTCCCAAGACCTGGAAGGATAAGAAGAAATATCGAATGAACCCACGGAAGAAGGGATACTAGCCGGCTCCTTATTAGAATGCAGTAAAA
Organism: Picea glauca; assembly: GCA_000966675.3. Classification (NCBI taxonomy): domain Eukaryota; kingdom Viridiplantae; phylum Streptophyta; class Pinopsida; order Pinales; family Pinaceae; genus Picea; species Picea glauca. The sequence goes on along the minus strand of JZKD02S2390261.1, from coordinate 70,324 downwards.
TGTTTACCAAGGAAGGATTTTCACTCCAATCATCTTAATACACAAGGTAGTGATAAACCTGGGAATGAAGAAGTTTGGGGACAATTCTCGCGAGCCACTAAAGTGTTGGGAGTGTGGAGAGCCTCATCTAAGGAGGAACTATCCATGTTTAATTGTAGCCAACAAAACTGTTGTTCACAATTTGCAGGAAGCCTCGATAGTGGGAGACGTGGGCAGAAGTCTGCATCGAATAAATGCAGCCATAGATGGTCGACAAGCTGACCACCAGTCCTCAGTGGTAGAAATCGAAGGTAAAATCAATGACACTTGAATTTATGTTTTAATTGACCCTGGAGCTACGTTAAGTTATATTAATCCCAATGTAGTAGAGTCGAATAAACTTAAGAAACTGAAGCACGCAAAATCATGGCTTGTACAACCAGCAACAGGTACTAAAAGAAAAGTAGTTGACTTCATTTTTTATCTTGAGTTCAGCACGGATGGTCAAAGGATAAGGACCAATATGAACATCCAACCACTAGGATCTTATGATATGATTATCGCGATGGATTGGTTGGAAGAACATAAAGCAGTACTAGACTGTTATACAAAGATACTTAGCTATAAAGATAATTTTGGCACTGTTAGAATATCCCAAGGCATACCAAAACATATATCAGTCAGACAAGTTTCAACGATGCAACTCAAGAAATGTATTAGAAAGGGATGTCAAGTTTACGCCATCCAAGTGAAGAATCTATTAGAAAAAGAAGATAATCCCAAGTTAGAAGCCTTTGCTATACTACGTGAATTCAGAGACATGTTTGTGGATGAGATACTAGAATTACCTCCTAGAAGGGAAATAGATTTCTCCATAGACTTACTACCTGGATCAACCCCTATCTCAAAAGCACCCTACCGAATGAGTCTACCAGAACTAACAGAATTAAAAATACAATTATAGGAATTATTGGACAAAGAGTATATCAAACCGAGTGTCTCGCCATGGGGGGAATGAGTCCTCTTTGTGAAAAAGAAAGATAGTACTCTAAGACTATGTATCGATTATAGACAACTGAACAAAATGACTATTAAGAACAAATACCCCTTACCAAGGATAAATGATCTGTTCGATCAAGTGGGTGGGGCCAAGATCTTTTCAAAGTTGGATTTACGATTTGGTAATCATAAAATTAGGATAAAAGACGAGGGCATAAAAAAAAACAGCTTTTCGGACAAGATATGGACACTACGAATTCATAGTCATACCTTTTGGACTCACTAATGCACCAGCCACGTTTATGTGTCTGATGAACAATATTTTTCAGTCAATACTTAGACAAGTTCATGTTAGTATTTATTGACGATATTCTGGTCTATTAAAAAACGAAGGAAGAACATGATGAGCACTTAAGGATAGTGTTACAAACGTTGAGAAAACACAAACTATACGCCAAATTTGACAAGTGTGACTTTTATCAAAAATAAATACAATATCTAGAACATGTAATTTCATCAGAAGGCATTGTCATAGACCCGGAGAAGACAAAAACCATTATGGAATGGCTAGAACCTAAGGATGTAGCAGATATCCGATCATTCATGGGAATCACCAGATATTACTGTAGGTTTATAGAAGGATTTTCCAAGATAGCCTACCATACCACATCATTACAAAAGAAAGGGACCAAGTTTAACTGGTCGCAAAATTGTCAGGACAATTTTAACAAGCTGAAAGAATTATTGACATTGGTGCCCATTTTGAAGGTAGCAGACCCAGATAAAGACTTCACATTATGTGTTGATGCAATTAAAGAGGGACTAGATGGTGTCCTAACTTAGGAAGGACACGTTATTTGTTATGAGTCTCAGAAACTAAAGGAACATGAGCAAAATTAGGTCACTCATGACTTAGAATTGGCAGCGGTAATACACGCTTTAAAAATGTGGTGACACTACATAATGGGAAGGAAATTTCTACTATTGACAGATAATAGCAGTGTGAAATATCTGTTTAGTCAACGAGAGCTCAATGCATGGCAAGATACATGGTTAGCCTTCTTGAGAGAATTCGACTTCGAAGTCAGACATATCAAGGGCAAAGAAAATAAAGTAGCAGATGCTTTAAGCAGAAGAGTCCATGGGTTATTTGAGGTAAATATCAATAGGGCAGAAAGTGATCTAGAACAAAAGGTAAGGATGGCCAGTATTAGCAATGGAAATTACACTAAGATGATGGAAGAATTACAAAACAGTACCGCAGACTCAGATAAACCATATCTAAGTATCGACAAGAAGGGATTATTACGATTTAAAAATAGACTTTATATACCAGATTCAATAGAGTTAAAATTAACAGTCTTGGATGGAGTGCATAAGAAACCATATTCTAGTCATCCAGGTTACCAAAAAATGATAACACTTATAAAAAATTTTACTGGCCTAATATGAAAGGCGAACCAATAGAATACTTGGCTAGGTGCCAGGATTGTTAGCAGGTTAAGGCCGAACACCAACATCCAGCCAGCCTATTATAGCCATTACCAGTACCAAAATGGAAATGGGAGACCATATCGCTGGATTTTATAATAGGTTTGCCTAAAACTCAGAAACAGAATGATTCTATCATGGTTGTAATCGATAAACTCAGTAATTCTACACACTTTATTCCTATAAAGTCTACTTTTAAACCTATAAACATTGTTGAAATATTCATGAAAGAAAATTTTAGACTACATGGTATTCCTAAAATGGTGATTTCAGATAAAGACGTAAAATTCACATCCTCTTTTTGGAAGGAATTGTTTGCAGGGATAAATACTAATTTGAATTTCAGTATGATTTATCATCCACAAACGGATGGACAGACCGAAAGGACAAACCAAATCATAGAGGATATGATCTACATGTATGTAAGAACAAAACTGAACAAGTGGGAAGATTACCTACACTTGGTATAATTTGCATATAACAATGGGTACCAAACTTTGGCTAAGTTGATCCCTTTCGAAATACTGTACGACAGAAAGTGTACGACTCCAATTAGCTGGGATAAACCAGCTGACAGACTCATGGTTGGACCAGAGATGCTCCAAGAAATGGAGAACATGGTAAGGAAGGTATGACAAAACTTGAAAGAATCACAGGACAAACAGAAGAGCTATGCAGATCAGAAAAGAAGTCACTTGGAATTTCAAGTAGGAGACCATGTTTATTTGAAGGTCAAAGCCTGAAAAAGCTTGTTGAAGTTAGGGAACTGTGCCAAGCTAGCACCCAGGTTTTGTGGGCCCTTCAAGATACTAGCTCGAATTGGACCTGTAGCATATCAACTTGCACTTCCAGATAATCTAAGAATTCATAATGTATTTCATGTTTCTTTGTTGAAAAAATATATTCATGACCCTACTCATAGGATTGATTGGAACTTGGTGCAGGTGGAACCCGAAGGCGAGTTCCAGGTGGAACCCCTGTACATTCTGGACCAGAGAGAAATAGCACTTCGGAACAGAGTCGTCGCTCACATAAAGGTGCAATGGAGGCACTTTAGTCCTAAGGAGGCCACTTGGGAGTTGGAAGGAGATTTGCGGAAATCTCATCCAATCTTGTTCTAGGAATGGAATGAACATTGAGGGTGGTGTTTTCTTGAAGGGGGAAAGGATGTGATATCCCCAAAAATAAAATATTTTTGAAATTTAAATTTGCTGGAAATTTAATTCCATTTTTAGTAAATTCGAATTTGGAAAATTTTTTCCATTTATGGCAATTCTGAATTTTGAATTTGATAATTGTAATTAATTATTATGACTGTTGGGAAAAGCTCTGATTGGAACTCAACTAACTATTTGACTATGTCACTTCTATAAAAAACAGAAGATTTATATTAATTGCAGGAGGACAAATGGAACAACCATGTTAAAATCAACTGACCATGACTCCATGAGTGGGGAAGAAGTTGGAACTACCTCTGGGCTAATTATGGCAAGTGTAAAATCAGAGATTTGGCCATTGGAAGCCCCTAAAAATTTGGGGGTTTAGAAAGCTGTGAAAATTCCCCCAAGGGAGGGAAAAAAAGACCTGGGAAAAATTGATATATAGCATATGCGAGGAGGCAGGACGTTGCCAAGTATGCTGGGGAAAACGATTTTTGAGCTCTCTTGCTATTATGAACACTACAGATTGGGTGTGAGGGGAGAGGAGTCTGCTGAAATGAATTTTCCTTGTTGTTATGAGCACTACTGAGTAAGTTTGAGGCAAGAGGATAACTGTTGGAATTGAAGGATATTGCGGAGGAAGAAGATCCAAGTTTTCCCTCATGGATTCATGGTCAGGCTAGGGGGTGAATCAGACAAGTGATTTGGCTTTCCCATTTTATAGTTGGGAGGAACGTGGTTGTTCCCTTTGTCTTTCCACAATCTGGTTCAAATATGTGCTCTACTTCTTCTTTGTCTGAATGATTTTATATCTGATGCATTGTACTTGTTAAATCAAAATTGTAACGAGTTCCATTTTTCTGTTTGAATGTTTTGTTTTCGATGTCATGCATCTATTAAATCCAAACTAGAAAATTTATATTCTCTATCTGAATGATTTTATATTTGATGCATTGTATTTGTTAAATCGGAACCGTAACAATTTCCATTTTCTGTTCGAATGTTTCATCCGATGTCATGTATTTATTAAATCTAAACTGAAATAATTTCCATTCTCCGGTGAATGATTCAATCATGGATGTAATGCATCTACTAATTTTTGATAGATAATAATGCGTAGGAGAAATCAGGTTGAATTCATGAAACCTAAAGACTAACAAAGAATATAGGGAAAATATAATCTCGAATGACCTCTTTTCTGAACGAACGATAGAATTGGGCCGTTTATTTTGTATGATAGTTGAAAGGGTTATGCATGGATAAATCCTAGAAGAAAATTTCCTCTAAATTAGGTCCACTGCTAGTTTCTTTCCTTATTTGTCCTCTGAGTCAAATCAATGCTGAGATTTGCATATGAGGAGTGGAGGTTATGCTGTATTTTCAATTTAGTTAACTGTATGAATAATGTCGGGACAACTTCCTAAGTTTTGAAAACTATACTGGTTTTTTTCCTATTCATTAAACAAACTGTGTAGAAAACAAATCTGTAGCTGAGGTAGGAAGATCGACTACTATACCAGTTTCCCTTACAATTCGTGAACCTAACCCATATAAAGGTATTTCGAACAAGAGAATACATAAACAGAAAGTTACACTATATAAATTGCAAATGGTAGATCTATTAGATGAACTACTTTAACAGTAAAGGAATCCCAAATGCACCTTTCTTATTTCATATTTTTTTTCCTTTGCCCAAGGCTGTGCAACTACGACTATTCATATTTAGAATTCCATGTTTTAATAATGTTGCATAAACAAAAAGAAAACAAGAAGTGCCACATCATGAGATCCTAAACCCTGAAATCCCAAAGTGTTGGTCCCACTTTCTTTTCATTTTTGGAATTCGGGAGTTGTTGTGTGCTGATGTTTGGATTTTGAAGTCGCGAAATCCTGAACCCCAAAATCCCGAAGTGTTGGTCCCACCTTATTTTCATTTTTGGAATTCGAGAGTTGTTCTGTGCTGACATTTGGATTTTGAAGTCGTGAAATCCCAAACCCCGAAATCCTGAAGTGTTGGTCCCACCTTCTTTTCATTTTCGGAATTCGAGAGTTGTTGTTTGTTGATGTTTGGCTTTTGAAGTTGCAAAATCCCGAACCCTGAAATCCTGAAGTGTTGGTCCCACTTTCTTTCACCTTTCAGAATTTGGGATTTGTTGTGTGTTGATTTTGGTATTTGAATTAGCGAAACCCTGAAACCCAAAACCCCAAATTGTTGGTCTCACTTCCTTTCACCTTTCGAAATTCGGGAGTTGTTGTGTGTTGATGTTTGGTATTTGAAATAGCGAAACCCCGAACCCCGAAACCCTGAAGTATTGGTCCCACATTCTTTACACTTTTCAAAATTCAGGAGTTGTGGTGTGTCGATGTTTGGCATTTGAAATCATGAAATCCCGAACCCTGAAATCTCAAAGTGCTAGTCCCACCTTCCTTTCACCTTTTCGCAATTCAGGATTTGTTGTGCGATGATGTTCAACATTAGTAATTGCCAAAACCTGATTGACCCCTGTTTTCCACAAAACTATAGTAATATGGTAGGAATTTTTTTTTATAGGAACAACTCTTTTATTATAAGAAATGGACTGGTAGAATCGATGGAGGATTTTCATCCGGGATAGAGGTAGAATAGAAATAACCAATTTTTAGCGCAATTGTTTCTAAGAGTTCTGCTCGCCATGAGATCATACACTTTAAATTTTTTCAAATTTTTGTAATTATTCTATTGTTTAATGGCATAAACCATAGAGAACAAAAGAGATCCTTTGAAGTAAACTATACTGGTGTAATAATGACGTTATGGACAGGAATGAATCTTATCTTCTCTTAGTTTCTAAGCTTAAACAAAATTGAATTATTTCATAGATTTTCTTTTTTTTATGGTGAATTTGAGGTTCATTACATTAGTCTAGAGGGATGGCATTTTCATCTCCTTTGAAGAGAAGAAGTCTCACACGAAGCTCTATTGAGACAAATAGATAGGGAAGGGTAAGGAAAAGACTTAGGAGGATTCACAGAACCTTCAGAACTCATCCTGATCTTCTGCAAGAGACATGAACAGATCTTAATATTATGTGTGCAAGAATTGAACCTACTTACGTTGCAAACAAGCATTTAAACACAAAACCATCAAGTAGCATTTATAAACCATAAAGAAGTACTACAATGCATAAGTAAAACACACAGAGACACATCATATTTTGAAAATTCAGGTCCTTCTTCATATTATCTTCAGAATATTTCTTTAATTACAGACTCATAAATACACAGCAGTGCTCTGTACAGACTCTTGGCTCTGGACTCATGTTGCAGAGCTCCAATTCTTAGACTGATATGTTGATTACATTATAGACTCAAGACTTGACTTGAATCGACTGACAACAACCTCACCAAGAGGGAAATATCGGATTGCACTTAATCACAATCCAGTCGAACCAATAGCTAACCAACTCCATTTACAATCATGTTCATCCCTATATATAATCTAGGTTGTGTCTTTCATCTCGTCTTGCACTCTTTCTTGTTCTGTTGCAACCATTGTTGCTTATCTGGTTTTGCACTGTATTTCACAAATGATTTATGTTGCACTTTCTTACTTTGTTATCTAGATTCTTATTAATCTTGCACAACTCGTGCTTAGTAAAATATTGCGCGATTCCTTATCCTAAAAACAAAGGGCCCAACAGGCTCCGACCAAAACCCTTGACTTGCCCTCGAGTCAAGTGCTTGTTTCTTTCACAGATTCTAGGAGAATCTATTATTTTCCCTTGTCCTCCTTTTCTTCTCCCTTCTTCTCTTCTATTTGTGATTTATCTTCTTTTTCCTCTTCAAATGAAGGGCCCAACTCTGGCACCAACTCTAAGGATCGCTCCTTCACTCCTTGAAAGTTTCCAACTTTATCCTACCATTTCCTGGTGAGGAGTGATGGCTATGCAACAAACTGTTGGATCGCCTCTTTACTACACCCCTTTGGCTTGGACACAACCAACAAGTTCCACTCAGAATCTGTTGTTGCATCAACTTGACGCATCTTCATGTACATTGTTTGAATGACAGGTCAGAAGTCTCACAACTCTTTCTTTGCTATGGATTGTTCTTCCAAGAGGGTGTTCAGTTCATTGTCTACCTATTGGATTTGGTCAAACTTCTGTCGTTGGGTCATAAGATCCATCGTGGCTTCAACTTCTTCATTTAGCACCTAGATCTTGGTTTGCACCTCCTCCAAGACCTATTTGCGTTGAGCGATGATGCCCATCTAATCGTTGACTTCCCTGAAATATTTGTGCATTATGCTATGTACCTGTGTAGTGTTGCTCGGGCATTGTTTCCTTGCAGTACTATCTTTTGCATCGGCCCTTGAAGCTTCTAAGGTTGTTTCTCTACTTCATGTTGAGTTTATCGTAGCTATTCTTACATATGCTCATTATGAGCGGCAAGTTGTGTCCATGTTCCTTGGAGCAACTGAATCTGATGCTCCGACTCACTTGCATCACTAACTTCAGGAAGTTGGGGTGTGACTTTGTGAATCTTCGACCAGGATTCAACAAGCCTTTCTTGCACTCTTTCCAGTATGTGCTCAATATGGGCCTTGGACTGTTATTATTGTTGTCTTGATGATTGCGCAAGGAACGATTCCTCCTTTGCGACCTCGAAAAACCTCTCATCCTACTGGAGCCTTTGCTCCAGTTGATCAGTTGATGCTATGATCAATCCAAATAAGTGCTTCCCTGGCCACTGTAGTAGGTCAGTGGACGAAGGGGTTGCATCTTTGGGTGCTCGTGTCTGCAGTGGAAATCCACTATCCATTGAATTCTCTAAGCGAGCCTCTACCTCCTCCTCTGTTGATGGTCCTAGCGCGATCCTCGACCTTAGCGCTGAGGGAAAGAGAGTCATAACCTTTGTTCTAGCTACGCATAGTTGCATCAGTTCTACACATTGCTGAGGGTTCTGGAGAACCTGCTCCATCTGATTGCACATGGATGTCATGCTCTGCCGAGGTGTTGATTCTGGTTCCTTCTGAGCCTCTGGTATATCCTTCTCTTTTGTTGCGTCTTCTTCCTACATTGTGATTTCTTGGGCACACTCACCCTTGGCTGATGAGGAGATTTGATGGTTTATTTGGGCTTGTGTCTCCTCAACAGTTTGGGTGTATTTTTCTTACGTCAAAGGCTCAGTCTATTGTTCCTAGATGTTTGGGTTCAGAATAGTCATCTTCATGCTCTACTCTGGTACTTTGGGGTTTGGACTAGAAACTTTTGGTCTTGGCTTAGGAAACTCTTGGGTTATTTCTGTGATTTCTTTCTCTCCTTTCTATGGTTGATCGAGATGCATCGGCTCTAGTTTTGTGGTCTGGGTTAGACTGGTGGTTTCTAGGGTTGGCGACTAGGGTTGTACTGATGACAGAGAGTGCTCAATGATGATTGTGGATGGAAATGTTTCAGGCTCGAGTTCATCCTCAATGTGGATGATGGGGCTTTCTTTGACCATTGAGCGGGTGTGGGGGATGAATGATGCAATGGGTTGGGGGTTCAAAGGTTTATTCGAAAAAACCCCGGTTCTGGGCTTCTTCACCATTGGTTCATTAACGAACACAACACTCAAGATCTAGTTGATGTACTCACCTTACAACACGGCATTAGCTGGCATCCGATGGAGGAATAGTAGAATTCTTTTCTTACACTCCAATGGTTGCATCTAATATTCCTTCTTAGAGTTTGATTGTGCTAGATCTTCTTGCTTTTGTGGCTCTGGGCCTTAGCTCGATCCTTCCCCTGCTTCTTTGTATTTCCTCTTCAGCCTCTCTGCAAGTAGAATATAGTTCATCCCCAACTTGTGTGGGTTTCGTTTGAGTCCTGTCCATGACATTACTTCTTTGTCGAAGGCCTCCTCATCCAGATATAATGACAGCATCCTTGTATGGAAAAATTCATTGCTAACATGTCTCACCCATATAAATGTATGGTATCAGTTCATGCTGAAAATAATTTTTCTCATATTGCAATTGAGGAGATCCTACAGAATACACAACCTCTATGTTGTGTATATCAGGCTGTTGTACCACTTATCAAATGTTGTGGTGTTGAAGGTTGCATTCTCTGAATCTGACTTGGACTGCCAAGGCTCGAACATCTTCACAATGCACCCCTTTTCTGGTAGCGTCGGTTCCCTTTCCATAGGTTGCTTCGACTTGAAGATTGCAAATGCATGCAACAAATATCCGTAGGTGAAGGTTCCTCCCTTATCTTGCACTTCCTCGCATGCCACTAGTAGTTTCTCCAGCAAGTAACTACACCAATTGAACACAGCATCGTTGGCACAAAAGTTTGCTACTTATAATGCATCTAGCATGAATTCACCCTTGTAGTATGATATCACAATCTTGTTGACTATGATGTAACAACTAGTCCAGACTGTCTCTAGTAATATGGGGTTGATTATTGTTGTGTGTCCCCCCCTCTTTGTGTTGGTTTTTTCATAAAGGTTGATCTCTCCTTTCTTTTTTCCGTGCTTACTAGGACCCTAGAATCCTTTTGACACATATTCTACTTTGATGGATAGTCCAATAAGATAATGGATGTCTTCAGCATGTTTTGGATACCACTTATCCAACCAGAGAATTTTTTCATGCACCCTACTTATCAAATATTTTGTGCACTGTGCAGCCTCACCAGTGGTACCGAATATTGGTAGGTCTCTAAGGTTCATGATGGTTGAATTGAATAAGTTAACAAATTATGGTTTTGGCATGAATTTCATGACTCCTAAATAGTCTAGATCCATCTCCCAAAATACATATATGTTCATCTGGGGGAAAAAAACTGAATCTGTTAGGTCAAGATCGAGGAGCTTAACATGCTCCACCTTCCCTTTGAGATCACCCATGACCTTGACTCGGGGGGTCACAGGTCTCGTCTGGTACTGCATATTTAGACATGGCACTTTGGCTTGATGTGGATCTCGGCATTGTGGATTCTGAGTTATCACAACTTCTATGGAAAGCTAAGAAATAGGTTCATGACTACAGGTTTCACAATTATACAGGCTGGTTCGCTCTTCCGAATTTGAAAATGGCTATGTTCTTTGAAAATGATGAGTTCTCGGGAAAATTCTCAGAGCCTTATACTTGGATGAGTGGGAAATTTTGGTAATAACTATTCTTCATCATGATTGTATGGACGCAACTTGATCTGATTTGTCCGATAGAACGGTTTAACGGGGTAAATTCTATTGGGAAATTATGGAATTTACTTGTGTGAGTGGGATAGGGAAGTATTCAATTTCATACCTTTCCATTTAACGGGTAAGAATCCTGGCATGAAATCCGATGGCATATTTGTGTATCGAGGCTTATGGCTTAACTGAATTCAGACAGGGTATCGTAATGGAAATAAAGGTTATGACTAGACCAGGTTCGTGTGGCACATGGACTCAGATCGTATTTAGATTAGTTCTCCCTCCAACCACAAAGGGGGTGTTGGCCCTTGGGTATGGAATCAAGCGAAGATCAAGGAAGAAGTTGCAAAATGCAAACTTCGCGGGAGACACAATGACTATTACTGGGTCGAAGTAAGCAAAAGAGAAGAAAAGAAGGAGCGAAGCCCAAGAAAACTAGTCGTTGGATGAGGAGATCAGGGATGATAGATAAGAAAGGTATATGGATCAAGGACAACTCAGATAGAGGAAAAATCCACCGTTAGCACCGCACAGGAAGAAAGGAGAGATAGGTTGGTGAAGCTCGAGAAAATAGGGTCAAGTTGACCTTGGGTTTTCGACACCTAAGGTTTGTATATCTAGGGTTTTGACACCTAGGTCTCGACCTAAGGCTATCGGTGAGGGACTATATTGTATAAATAGAGGTCGAGAGGACCTAGGTTGGGTCAGTACTGTTGTTGAGAATTGTTATTGATTGTTTTTCATTGAGAGAATATTGTATTGTGAGTGAGAGAAGTGTTGAGAGTAAGAGCCTTCTGGCATTGTAAGATATCTAGTTGGGTGCGAGGATCAAGTCCTGTAGCTGGATGCATAGGAGGGGGAGAGAAAGAGAGAAGAAGAAGAAGATCTGCTAGAAGAGAGAGCAGACAAGAACTGTAAGCTTTACCTTAATATATCATAAGTATAGTTCTATGGACATAGCCCTAGGGAGAGGGTGAACCACGTATATCTAGTGTTATGTGTGTATGATTGATGATTTATCTTTGTCTTTGATATACTATTATTGCATCATTGTATTAGATCATATCTATAGAATGTGGAGTAGATTTTAGTGATAAGTGAGTTAGGTATACTGTGCTATATTGTGTTAAGATCCACTTGATATTCCCCTAGTTGTAGACATTTATTTCCTATAGCCCCCCATAGCTACTTCGGGTGAGACTACATCTTATTTGTAGGTGTTGCCGAAAGAGACAGTAGTTATGGCTTGTTTGCGTGCTCTTGGAGTGACCCTTGGGTTTGCCCCTGTGCCAACAAATGGTTCCTTTGTTGGGACTGAAATCTTCGTGAGGAAATGTAAAGGTGGTTTCCATCAAAGAAAGAGATTCAAAAGTGGATAGAAGATCAAGAGAGGGACTTTGATGAAGCCCAAAATAAGAACCCTAAGCTGAGTACTAAATATTGGCTACAAAGATACATTTTCACTGACATCCACGAGATCTTCTTTGGAGGAATCCATCAGGAGTTGTTTGAGTGGTTGGATAGGTTAGTTGATACCCAATTCGAGATCAGATCTAGACCCCCTATGGTTTGGATGTTGGTGTTGATCCAGAAGGTTAAAAGAGTCGACAACGTTGTATCTAGAGAAGTAGATCATTGGTTTGATAGTATCATTGGAGAGTATATCACCAAATTTGTTGTTGATAGAGTAGAATCATATAGCCAAGCTGAGAGATAATTTTTCAAAGGACCCAAAGGGAAATGTTTTCATTTTTTGAAGTTAAGAATCAAGATGCTCTTGCATGAAAACCACATCTTGAATATACAATAGACTGGTTGGATCTAAAAAGGCTGATGTTCATGAATTTAGACAGCGACAACAACACAGAGGCGAGACATGCGCGCAGTGGAAGAGTATTTCAAGGGGTTCACCTTGAGAACCTTTTTAAGTAAAACTATGGAGAAGAGGGTTTCTATAGAATAGAAGAGGCAGATCTAACAGATGAAGAACATCCAGAACCCTCTAGTCCAGAGGAAGGAGCAACTAAAGAACTTCACCAAGACGAGCTAGAAAACTCAGGAACAGCGGCGATTGCTGAAGTAAGTATCATTAACCCTCATGTTGTTTCAACAACACTAGGAAATCAGAGTAATCAGAGTCATCAAAGTCCTCAGAGTGTTACTACTAGAAGTTCAATATCTACTCAAACAGGAAACCCAGGTAGCTCTATGGTGGATGAGATGAGGTTCCCTATCTTTAGAGGGGATGGATCTGAAGACCCTGATCAACACTGGTTCCTGTGTGAAGTTGTGTGGAATATTAAGAATGTCATTGATGATTCCATCAAAAGAACCCAGTTCAGCACTACTCTTAGAGATCGTGCACTGAGCTGGTACATGAAGTTTGTCCAAGGGCTTGCACAACCCCAACCTTTGAATGACATCAAGAATGTGTTGATTGCAGAATTCAAGAAACCCAAATCAGATTCACAATGTATTACAGAACTGAAGGAGATCAAATAGAAGGTTGTCAAACCTGTTTGGGAATTCAATCAGAGATTCAATACCTTAATAGGCCAATTAACTTTTAAGATCCCAGATGAAAAGAACAAAGAATGGTCCATCACTGTGTTGTTACCACACATCAAAGTTCCTCTAGTGAAACAGAAAATTTCTTCACAGTCTGAGGTGCTGGAGATTGCCATGAAGCTTGAATCAGACCCTATGGGAGAATCCAACTCAAGTATGAGCCAGATCTTAAGCCAGCTGACTAGTTTGTCTTTATAGGTTGAAGACATAAAAAAGGATAAGGGAAAGTATAAAAGAGAAGACATATGGTGTGTTAGATGCAAATCAAAGGGCCATGATAAGGAGCACTGCCCTGTATTTCATGAATATTTGGCCTCAGGAGATCTGAGCCCCTTGAAGCAAGTCACATTTCACTAGTGCGAAGTATGCAAAAACCAACATCACCCTAGTGAGTACCATTACATGCAAAAGTATGTTCAAACACCTACAAACTTATATTACACCTTTTGTAAGTCAGTAGGGCATGATGATAGAAACTGTAGGGCCTATGACCTCATGCATGAAAGTTCAAGATATGTATACAATATCCAAGGTGAAGTACAATAAGAAGGAAACACTACACAGTAAAACTCCCCGGGAAGAGGAAAAATCAATCCTCACAGTGGATACAAAGGACGAGGATGAGGATGAGGAATTGGTTGAGGCTGAGGACAGACAATTTTTTATAACTTTGCACAACCATGACATCTAACAAGGGATTGTCAGAACCCTTGTACTACTTGCATTTATTGCAATTCTTTTGAGCATGTTATTGAAGATTTCCCTATGCTGCTGGCTAAGCTTCAAGAAATACAAGGACCTCAACAGAACCCACAAGTGCAGTTGATATATGTTGAACCTCATGGAGAATACCTGAGAGTCATTGTTATTACTTGACAAGGAACTGTTACAAGAGAATATAGAGTGACCCATGGAAAGACTACAGAAGACTCAGGGGTCAGAAAATCTACGGAGAAGACTTAAAATTATGGTGCCAAGAAAGAAAGATGAACATTTGAAGATGCAAGGAAAGAATTCAAAAAATATCAAGGCTCATCATCAAGAATATGGCCAGAAGTAAGAGAATATGGAATGCCACTGGTATTCGATCAATCTTCTTCACCAAGAGAGGGAAAAGAGGTAAGCAAGCTCATGAAATTTCTATATACTTGTATTAAGCTAATCCAGGATGAAAACGTTGTAAGGGAACTTCAAAATTTAATCAAGCAATATAAGATAGGAAAGATAGACCCCTTGTTGAATAGGGAAGTACACCAAATTGGTAAAAGGAGAAGGAAAAAAAAAGAATTACACTTGAATGCTCAGATAGGAGAGTATGACATAGACTATGTGGTCCTCGACTTAGGGTCAGAGGTTAATGTCATGACAAATAAAACTTGGGCACTGATGGGAAAACCAAAGTTAGTTTATTCCCCTATAAGGCTTAGGATGGCTAATCAACAAGTTTTCATCCCATTTGGATGACTGGAGCATGTCCCTGTGGACATCGATGGAGTGAGGGCCTTTGCAGATTTTGAGGTCATTGAAATTGTTGATGACAGCTGCCCTTACTCGGTGCTATTAGGAATTGATTGGGCCTTCAACAACTCTATTGTTGTTGATTTGAAGAAGAGACGTATGAAATTTGAAAGATACGGCCTAAGGGTCATTGCACCTTTAGATCCAAATGAAGGTCAAAGATACACAGAACCCATCAGAGAAGAAGACCACGCATATGAAGTGCAAAATATCTACAAACTAACAGCCAAAAAACAATATTACATTAATCCTATGGTTGATGGGAATCTCAGCTGGAGAAGTGACGGTGTATGATCATCAGACTTAGAAGAAGCACTAGAAATTTGGAAAAGTCAGATGTATGAAGTATCCACAAGAAGGTGTGCCAGGATGACCAAACAAGTTCATTGGATTGATACAACGATGAGAAACTTACCCACCTTTGATGGTTAAAATCCATTAGAGACCTTCTTGTTGGAATTTGAAGAAAGTGTACCAATGAAATAGAGACTGTTGGAAATGAATGAGGCCCTAAAAGCTACACCAACAAGATGGCGGGGGACGCACAAAAGAAATATTAAATACTGGGTACAATGCCAAACCTTGATGACAGTGCGGTTCTCAGCCCAAGTAGAAAGCTGCGAAGTGAGGTACACAGGTTGAAGCTGCCCAAAGGACCATGGGAGAAGATGTGAAGAAGTCTGGAGTGATATTCCACAAGAGCAATGGGTGTACAAATTCATCAACACAATGGACACCACACCTATCAACTGGTACCTTCAAGCGGAGCTGCGCCTCATCACCACAGATTGGAAAGGTATGACTCATAATTTTGTAACTACATTTCTATTTGAAATTCAATATCCTTCAGTAGACCAGACACTACATATTGTGAGACAAAAATTATTTGAATAAGAATCTAGCCTCCCTTTGGAACAATAAGAGGACGAGTGGACTGCGCCTCTCCAGAAACTACATGGATGTTGCAACATTAATTCAGATGACGATGATGATCCAAGGAAGGCCAACATCATTGAGACAGAAGGCCAAAGAGATGTGAAAGGACTAGGAGTTGAGATACCATTTATTGGTCAGCCAATCAAAATTACAAAATTCAACATTGGGGCAGAAGAAACACCAAAGCTTGCCAATGTCAGAGATTATTGGGATGCTGCTACTATTGACAAGATTACATAGTTGTTGCACGAGTATCAGGACTTGTTTCTGACCAAGTTCACTGATATGAAGGGCATCAAGGGACCTATGGGAGAGATGAGGATACCTTTGAAACCAGATGCGAAGCTAGTCAAGCAAAGACCCTATAGATTGAACCTGAAGTATAAGGAAAAAGTGAAGCTTGAGATCGACAGAATGTTGGAAGAAGGTATTATCAAACCTTTTGAAGAGTCTAAATTGATTAGTCCTATGGTGGTGCAAGACAAGAATACAGGATAAATCAGGATCTGCGTAGATCTCAGGAAGTTGAACGATGCTTGCCTGCATGACCCATTCTACACCATTCACTAACAAAGTGCTAGATAATGTGGGAGGCCAGGAGGTGTATTCTTTTATAGATGGATTCTCAGGATATCATCAGATCTGAATTTCCAAGGAGGATCGCCACAAGACCACATTTTCAATAGAATGGGGATCTTACCAATATACAGTGATGCCATTTGGACTAAAGAATGCCCCAACCATATTCTCCAGGGTGGTGGTTGAAACATTTAAATAATTTTTGCATAACTTTTTAAAAGCATATTTTGATGACTGGACTGTGTTTAGTATGTTCAAAAACCATATTGAATTCCTAAGACTAATTTTGGATAAGTGCAAGCAGTGTCAAATTTCTTTGAATCTGAAGAAGTGCATCTTCTTCTCACCATTAGGAGTGTTGTTAGGGAATATTGTGTGTAAGAAGGGGCTGTTGTAGATCCCTCTAAAATTGCTATTATTGTTGACCTGCCACCTCCTACTTCAGTCAAACAACTGCGCACTACGCTAGGACATACTAGATATTATAGAAAATTCATTAAAGGATACACCCAGATTACAACACCTATGGAGAAGTTGTTGAAGAAAGACTGTTAATTTAGTTGGATAGAAGAATGCCAGTAGAGCTTCGACACACTGAAACAAAATATGGTTATTGCACCCATTTTGGTTTTCCCAGATTGGACTAAAAAGTTTCATGTGCATGTTGATGCATCGTCCATTGCATTGGGAGATATGTTAGCACATATAGGAACAGGAGACATCGATCACCCATTAGCCTTTGCTAGTAGGAAGTTATCCACAACAGAAATTAACTACACCACCACAGAGAGAGAAGGATTGGCCATGGTGTATGCGCGACAAAAATTCCGCCACTACTTATTGGGAAGACACTTTAAAATGTTCACAGATCACTCCACGCTGAAGTACCTAGTCAACAAGCCAGTGTTGGGGGGGAGAATATGTAGATGGATTTTGATGTTTCAAGAATATGATTTTGATATCATATTTAAGCTAGGAAGAATGACCAAGGGCCTTGACCACTTGTCGAGGTTGGAACATGGAGAAGAACCCACCCATATAAAGGATACACTGTCGAATGCACAACTTCTTTCCATCAGAAAGATCGATGACCACTTCATAGAAATAGTCCAATTTTGATCAACAAGAATGGCACCTAGGGAGTATACAATTCCCTAGAAGAAATAGCTAGTAGTGCGTGTTGAATACTTTTCACTGATAGTGGGTCAGATATACAAGATCGAACCTGATGAGATACTAAGAAGATGTGTTATGGAGGCATAACGCCCACTGATCCTCACAGAAGCTCATGAAGGCATCACAGGAGGACATTATGTAGGGAAAGCAACTACGCAGAAGGTTCTGAGAGCTAGCCTTTGGTGTCCTACCTTACACAAAGATGCTAAGGATTATTCTAGATCCTGTGATGTGTGCCAAAGAGTTGGGAGACCATCCAGAAGAGATGAAGTTCCATTAACACTGCAAATGGCCCTACAAGAATTCAAAAAATGGGTCATTGACTTCATGGGACCTATCAACCCACCAGGGAAGCGCACAGGAGCAAGGTATATCATTACTGCAACTGAATACTTAACCAGATGGGTAGAAGCCAAAGTAGTCAAGGACTATAGTGCAACTACAGCTGCGCGATTTATATTTGATGGCATAATAACCAGGTTTGGATGCCCCAAGATCCTTATGAGTGACCAAGGCACACACTTCATCAATCATACAGTTGAAGCATTGAATGCGGAGTTTACCATCTACCATCAGAAGAGCACACCTTATCATCCTCAGGCAAATGGAACAGTCGAAGCATTCAACAAAATTTTGGAGACAACACTGACGAAGATTTGTAATGTGAACATGGATGAATGGGATTTAAGAGTACCTACAGTAATTTGGGCCTATATAACCACTTGCAAGAAACTGACCATGCAAATCCCTTTTAATCTAGTCTATGGTCTCGAAGTTGTTGTTCCAATGGAATACCTAGTGCTAATATTAATAATTGTTGCCTTTACAGATATGGATGACATTGGAGTTGTTCAAGAGAGGCTTTCACAGTTGGTTGAACTGGAAGAAGACAGATTTATTGCAGGATTTCATCAGCAGGTTCAGAAGGACAGAGAGAAGGCCTACCATGACAGGCACATTAAGAAGAAGGCATTAAAGCAAGGTGACTTAGTATTGGTGTATGACAGTAAGTTTATAAAACACCCAGGGAAGTTCAAAATGCATTGGCTTGGACCATATGAGATTGCCTATGTTACAGAAGGAGGAGTTTCACAGCTGAAGACACTGAACGGAGAATGGAAGGAAGGGTTTGTAAATGGGAGTCGGATGAAGTCATACTATGACAACCAGTTGCCTCGCATCTCTCAGTAAAAAAAGAGGAAAATGGTATAGGTATCAGGTGCAGTTGAAACTGGGTACTGGACACAGAAATGACAGTCTCCACAAGGAGGAAGAGGAGGCATAAAGTAGAAAGTAAAGGTTGCACTGCGCAGTCCAAAACCGAAGAAAAATAGAAGGATCAGATCTGAAGTGCCTCAGGATGAGTCACATGTGATTGTTGGGTGCCTGTTGGCCCTTGGGTATGTAATCAAGAGAATATCAAGGAAGAAGAGGTAAAATGAAAACTTCGTGGGAGACACAGTGACTGTTACTGGGTCGAAGTAAGAAAAATAGTAGAAAAGAAGGAGCGAAGTCCAAGAAAGGTATATGTTTGATGAGGAGATAAAGGATTATAGATATGCAAGGTATATGGATCGAGGACAACTCAGATAGCGGGAAAATACACCATTAGCACCGCACGGGAAGAAAGGAGAGACAGGCTGGTGAAGCTCGAGAAAAGAGGGTCAAGTTGACCTAGGGTTTGTATATCTAAGGTTTTGAAACCTAGGTCTCGACCTAAGGCTGTTGATGAGGGCCTATATTGTATAAATAGAGGTCGAGAGGACCTAGGTCGGGTCGGTACTATTGTTGAGCATTGTTATTGATTTTTGTTCATTGAGAGAATATTGTATTGTGAGTGAGAGAAGTGTTGAGAGTAAGATCCTTCTGGCATTGTAAGATCTTCATCTCGGTACAAGGATCAAGTCTTGCAACTTGGTGCACAGGAGGGGGAGAGAAAGAGAGAAGAACTGTAAGCTTTACCTTAATATATCATAATCACAGTTTTGTGGACGTAACCCTAGGGAGAGGGTGGACCACGTATATCTGGTGTTATGTGTGTATGATTGGTGCTTTATCTTTGTCTTTGATATAATGTTATTGCATTATTGTATTAGATCAAATCTATAGAATGTGGAGTACATTTTAGTGATAAGTGAGCTAGGTATACTGCGTTGTATTGTGTTAAGATCCATTTGATATTCCCCTGGATGTAGACATCTCTATCCTGCAACCCCCAATAGCTACTTCAGGTGAGATTGCATCTGATTTGTAGGTGTTTCTGAAAGGGCCAGTAGTTAGGGATTGTTGGTGCACTCTTGGAGTGAACCTTGGGTCTTCCCCTGTGCCAACAAGGGGTCCCCATCATATTAATGACTGTCATTAATGGATTTTCTTATGCTTTGGATCCTACACTGTTGAGTCATTAGTTTTGTATCAAACAACATTTAAATAGAAAATGAACTATGTGTCATGGTGCAACACTACGCACATCAAATTTATTAACTGAATTTACAAAAAATTTAGAAAACTCAAATCTAACTATTATACATGCTCCTTCGAACTAGAGAAACAGTCCATTTTTCTTAGTTTTGAGACATATAGGGCTTCAGGCAAGCGTTGTTCACCCATCCTGGCCACAACATACCATCCAATTGTGTGAGTCTGACTGCTCTTGAGGGTCATATCTCCACAATTATAAATGTTCCCAACTAATGCATGTGAAACTTGCCAAGATGCTTCTAGTACTGACTATCGTAGAGTATAACCTTGTCTCCTTGCATAAATACCTTGGTCTTAATGTGCTTGTCATGCCAAGATTTTTTTCTTTCTTTTTCAACTGACTGATGGAAGTCTGCTAGAAATATCCTCTCCTCAAGTTCTTGTAACTCCATAATTCTCTGCACAACTGATTCCTCCTATGACATATGTGTGATCTATGCAATATTCAAACTTGAAGTGATGAATTCTACAGGCACCACTTCCTCTTTCCCATAAACTAGATGGACTGGTGTGTACCTATGGAGTTTCTTTGTGGTTGTCCTATAAGCCCATAGTACTGTTGGGACTCTGTCATCCCAATATTCCCAATTTGTGCAACACACCTTTGTCAACCCTATTTCCAGAATCTTGTTGAATGCTTCTACTGTTCCATTGGCCTGCGGGTGGTAGGGGTTTATTTTGTGATGTTGGATCAAGAACTTTGTTGTAAGATTTTTTATAGTGATACTAATGAAATGAGCTCCCTGATCGTTGGTTAGGCTCCTAGGACATCCAAAACGAGTGATAATATTCTCAAAGATGAACCTGGCACCAGTATTGGTCAAATAGTCTTGAACAACTACTGCTTTATCCCAACGCATAAGGAAATCATTTGTGGTGATGATGTACCTAGCCTTTGAATGCTTGTTTGTGGGGTTGATTGGTCCAATGAAGTCAACTTCCCATTTCTCAAATGCTTGTAGAGCTCGAACTAGTTGCAGTGGTAATTCATCTTGTCATGACGGCTTACCCACTCGTTGACAAACATCACATGATCTAGTGTATACCTTTGCATCCTTGAATAGTGTTTTCCACCAAAGTCCAGCTTGTAGAAATTTGTGCAGTGGCCTTTCCTCCTACATGACCTCCCGAAACTCCATTGTGTCACTCTCAAAGTATATCATGTCTTTTATGATCTAGGACACATCTTTTAAGGATACTATCTAGTCCCAGTTTATACAATTGTTCGGTGATCAGCTAGTAATATGCTTCTCTAACAACCATGTGGCATTTATGGGTTGTGGAATATGTTTCTGGGTAGGCCCCTGTACTTAAGAAGACTATTATTTCCTACAGGTACTCTGATATGGCCTCAACCCAGAACAAGTCTGCATCTAGGAGATGATCATCTACTGCTCTGCCACTTTCCCCTGACTCTAATATGGATAGGTGATCAGGTCCTATGTTGCATCTTCCCAGCTTAATGATAACTTCAAAGGAAAATTCCTAAAATAACAACAACTATCTACAAATTATCCCTTCCAACACAGGTTTGTTAACTAGATATTTCAATGTAGAATGATTAGTAAAGAACTTTAAATGAGAACCTAACAAATAATATCTAAATTTATGCAAAGCATAAATCCTAGCTAAGCCCTCCCTTTATGGCATTGTGTAGTTTCACTTTGCTTGCGACAACTTCTAACTCATAAAGTAGATAGGATGATCCATAGCTCCATCTATAGGTTGTGTTAAGATAGCTCCTAAGGAAATTCGTGAAGCATCTACATGGACGTGAAATTCATTCTCCCAGTTTTGGAATATCATAATTGGTGTTGTGTTGAGCTACTCCTTGAGTGTCTCAAATAATTTATCACATTCTGGATTCCATTGGAATGTTTCAGCCTTTTTCAGTAGGTTTTCCAGAGGTGCAGTAATGTTGGCATATCTTCGGATGAACCTACGATAGTAACCTATGTGTCCCAGCGTGGAGCGCAACTGTTTAGAGCTCATAGGTGGTGGCATATTCACAATGACCACAACTTTGGTTGGTTCTACCAATACTCCTTCTCGACAAACTATGTGGCCCAACAAATTCCCATGTGGTACACAGAAGATACACTTTCTGAGATTCAATGAGATCTGCAATTCTCTACATATGTCAAACATTAGACGTAGCAATGTTACATGTTCCTTGAGAAGGCTATATATCTTCCAATCATCCATATAGAATTCTATAAACTTGTGAATAAACTCTCTAAAAGTTGCTACTACAATCCTCAAGAAAACTGCAGGGGCATTCTTTAAGCCAAATGGCATCACATTGTATGTGAAAGATCCCCATTATGTTATGAATGTGGTGTTCTTTTTGTCCTCTTCAGCGATCCTGACTTAGTGGTACCTTGAAAATCCATCTGTGAATGAGTATGATTCCTTCCCTACAACCTGTTCTAGCACATCATCAGTAAAAGGTGTTGGGAAAGGGTCATGCACACAGGCAGAGTTAACGATTCTATAGTCTCCACAGTCTCTAATATCCTTTGTTCCTTTCTTGCTCTAAATAAATATTGGGCTGACCCATTGTGCTTCTTCTACTGCAAAAATGAGTCCTGATTCCAACATCTTATCTATCTCCTTCTTAACCTTCTCCTTTAATCTAGGGTTAAGACAATATAGTCTATGTCTCACAGGATTGGATCCTGGTTTCAATTCAATTTTCATTTCTCCCATAACTCCTTTGATTCCATTTAACTCTGAAAAAAATCTTTGGGAACAAATCCTCATATTATCGCAGCAAACTCTGTATTTCTTGACTTGTTTTCTCATCCTAGTAGTCTTCCACCATATCTATCTTGGGCTACTCTATGGTCCCTATATTGATTTTGTGAAATTTTAATGGGTGATTGTAGGAGCTATCATTCTGGTTGGGTATGGTGTTATGGATTTATTTGTTTCCCTCTGCCTCTTTGATGGCTAGGTTTCTCAATTCCTCTAAGTCATCTAGCATTTATGAATCCTTGCTAATATGATAACATTATATAGGTTTCTCAGTTAAGGGCAGGTGAAGGTTAGTCTGAAGTTCTTGGCTATGTTTGGCACATGCCACTAAGTTTGATTTATGATTACCATTATATGTAAAAATAAATTCTTTGATCTTTTTTAGGACTACTTCAAGCTCAGGGTACTTACTTGTAAATGAGAAGTCTTTGCAAAAAATGAGTTGCCAGTGTTTTCCAGTTGCTGGTCTGTCTTCTAGTTTCCTCGTGTATGAACCAATATTTTGGGATTGGACCTAGAGAGTGGGGAAATACATGAACCCAGAAGTGAGAGGGTATTCCCACAACTTGCCACTATGTCACGCACTTTTCAATATGCACTCTAGGATCCAATTCTCTGTTGAACAGTTGCGCAACTTGGAGATCCATATGCATATTTGATTCAAGATTCTCCTTATTCTGGAACCTCTACTTGATAGCTTGCTTCACATCATCCCAATTTTTGAAAAAGGATTTATTATTAGCCCACCATCTGGCAACAGTGTCCTGAAAAGCTACATCTAGTACCAGGATTCTTTGATCTTCTACTACCTTTTCTTCAATGTTCAGCAGAAAATTGTCTAGTTCTGAGGTGCCATCGTATACTGGGTGTTCTCTAACTTCGGTCTTGTTGGCAGCCAAATCATTTTTTTAATTTCTCTGAAAAAATTCTACCTACACCTCTTGTCTTGTCAACGACAAATCATCGTCGCATTGTGCTTCTAGACATTTGTTTCATTTTCGCGACAATTACAATTTGATTTCGACTCAGTTTTCACAACTGCAAGTGTGAAAACACCTCTTTCGTCGCTTCGATTTTCATCGTCTTTGGTTGATTTGCTGAAAGACACTTGACCATTGGTTTATCACATGACTGCTAAGGTTTTCTCGAACTCATGTACTTAAGCATTATCTTACCTTGATTGCACATTTGGATATGTTTGATTGCTAAGAATTTGGGCATAAAATTTATTGGTTTTGTTCTGATCTTATGAGAATTGGAATGGATTTGTTCTTATTGCTTTTATCCTTATTGCTATGGACTTTTCACTCAGTTATTATATGACGAATTTTGGATCATAATGTTCTCAAAACTTTGGAATGAAAACATTTCTATGTGAAACGAATACATTGGTAGGTTGATAAAGTTTGATTCAAGAGATAGCAATGGTTTGAAGGCGCATAGATTAATCATATTGGACTTTACAAATCGATGCATGATATATTATTTGGTAAGTTGATAATGTGTTGAAATGATTCATATTTCCAAGCTATGTATTAGCATTGATTAATTTTAAACCTTGTGGTTGAATGATTGAGTGACACGATGGATATAGTGTTTGGATCGAGCTGTACACTTGGCATGAGTATAACACATGGTATTGTTTCTACTCTAGTTGACTGACACGTTAATATGATTACACACCTGTTGCCAGCCGATGCGCATAGTTTAAACAATTATGTTTTGATAACACTGTACTCAGTCAATTAATACAGTGCATGGCGGTGGTAATCCCACCACCTTCGCACGCATGCAGTTAATTTCGGTCTATTCGAGCTTTGAAGCTATCAAACCGATGGTTTTTCGACTATGTGCATTGTTTCATTCAGCGTAAACCCTATCATGTACAGAGGTTATGGCTCCTGTTGTAAGGGCCGAGACTAATGGTTGCCAAGCATTATTGACATTCATTGGTGCATGTAGCGACCTAGAACAACACGGATGGCTCACTTTCATAAGGAAGTTTGATGGCTATGACCTTACAGTGGCTCGGCAATTTGCATTGTCGTTTGATGGCTGTCGAGCCAAAGTGGGAGATGTCCATCTTGAAATTACTGAAGAATTTCTCAGTATGGCAACCAGCTTGCCTACCAAGGAACAAAAGTGGTCAAAAAGTTGCAAGGTAGATGATGTCCCATGGAAATTAGTGTTCCAATCTCGCACAGTGAATTCATGCGACAAAGGGTTACCTACAAAGATGTTGAAACCCCACTGGTATGACCTCTTGATGATTATCAAACGTTTCGTTACGTGTGAAGGCAGGTATGGGTTTATCTTCTTATTCCACCTGCGCTTATTAATGGTTTTCATGGGTTTTGAACTAAGTATGCCTTACTATCTGCACCGAAGTCTTTTCAAAATGGCTAAACGATACAAGCATAGCCAGGCTGACACTAGCCTCTTTCATGTTGGGTTGATCAAAATGGTTTTAGTTTACGAGTTAGGGTTACGTCGTGATTCTTGGCATGATTTCCTCAGCCGTAATGGTTTTGGGGAGTCAAACCCTCCACAGGTAGATAAGCCCATGGTGGCTGAGAGCGAACCTACCCCTGTGCCTTATGATGTTTTATTACCCAGACCTAAGCCCGAGCCACCTACAAGTTTTCCTAAGTCTGTACCAAAACAACCCGAAGTTGTTAAATCGACAACCCAAAAGACTAGAGCAAAGACTGGTGTTAATACTCGAGGCAAGAAGAATGCAAGATTGATCTCTCGCATGGAAAGGGATAAAGCTAAGCCTCCTGCCAAAACAGAGCCTATTATGGTAAGAGAGGATTCTGATTCAAGCATTGAATGTTTTCTCGTTGAAGAGGGCTTCTATAACAAACCTCCTCATGATTTTGTTAAGAACTTACCTCCTTGTCTGCAGGATAACCCTGACTTTCCTGGTATTGAGTTGCTCCATGAAACCCTCGGGGAATCATCAAAACCCCCTTCTGTTCAACATGTAGCTGCATCTTGCGACCAATGTGGGTTATGGATTGAAAGATACTATTTGGATGTACCTACATTACAATCCAGGATCTACGAGTTGGAAAACCAAGTGGCATTGCTCACTGGTAAGAATGCAAAGGTGCAACCTTCCGATAAGAAGCAACAAACCACGGGTTCAGTCCTGTTCAAAAACGTCGAGTCTGCCACTGCAATTATCAATTCAAAATTGACATAAGTCCCAGCAGCTGTAATGGTATACTTCTCGTTTATATTATTCTCTGTATATGTTTTGCCTGCTCAGTTACATAAACATGCTCTATTGTGTATGATTGGATTTGTTAATCGAATTTTGTTTATGATATGAGTTGGATTTGGTTTTGATTTTGGTAATCAATGATTGGATTCGTTTGATCTAAATTCATTACGATGGAAGGTCTTGTTGTATATATTATAAGTTAATTGTTTTGCAACGTGATTGAAATACAATCTGTATACGAATTGGTTATGATTCGTTACTATGATTATCTGTTGCTTTCATGTAATTTTGACCAGCCTGGATACGATTTCGATTTTGTTGCAAAAACAGGGTTTTGTTCTATATTGGGAATTGATGTCAATAATAACGACAAACAGAGTTCCTGTCAGTCATTTTGTAAGGCAAGTTGAACCTTGTTCTGTTGAAGAATTAAACAACACTGTAGTTGTAATTGTAAAACAAAACGACATGCCCAGGACAACGAATTCGTCTATAATTATATTAAAATTGATTTTGTTTGATTGACTGTTTGGATTATGGTTAACAATTCCGTTTGATTTTGATTATGTCATATCTAGTGATTAAAATAGGTGATGATTTTGGTCATAGTTATTACACATGTTTGATTCGAATGCTAATCGAAACAACTTTTACTTAATTGATCAAAATGGAATGAATATCGTATTGAATCTTACAAGCTTTTTATCGTTATGATTGATTGAAGTAAAATTGCCACAGCTGTAACGTATATTTGATCGTATCAATTGTAGTTAGTGG
>JZKD02S2390261.1:27716-41261 GCA_000966675.3 Picea glauca | reverse complement strand
TCTTCCAAGAAAAAGATTGAAATTCTTCCCAGGCCTACACAAAACAAAACACAACCCGAAAACTCTGATTTGGAAAATTTAACCAAAGTTGTACAAAAGTTATCTAATCAAGTCACAGTTCTAAAAAGGTCAACTGAAGAAGTTTCTTCGAGTAAAGGACCTTACAAACCTCCTTTCCGAAATCCCTTTCAGGCAAACCGACCTAATCCTAACCCTGAAGACATGAACCTAGAAATTTTGCAATATGCTCTCCAATCAATTCTAGGAGCCCAGGATGACTTGATTCCTCTTGATTTCCCTCAAGAGGAAATCGAGCAGGAAACAACTCAAGAAGAAGAGTCTTCTCCAAATATTTTTGGTCACCTCTTTGATAGTATCTTCCAAGCTAACTTTGAGACTGTGCAACCTTACAATACTAGGAGCAAGACCGCAAACAAACCTCCTGCCGAAAACACTACAACTTTACCCTCAAAGTCACCTAAATCAACAGAAATTAAACAGAGTAATGCTAGCCCTAAATTAGATTATGATGTTGTCGAAGATCTTAAGAAATTATGGGCTAACATTTCTATTTATGAGTTGTTGAAATTTCCATTCTTGTTACAGAAGATGTTGCAAAATATTTTAGATAATGGCAAGAATGGTAATTCAAATGGTAGTAAGGTTGCACAAAGCAAAGTGCCACAGAAGACTTCCACAAAAGATAATCCTGGTTCTCAAGATAAAGGAAGCCTTCCTGTACCAAATGTAAATAATGTAAATAACAATGTAAATAGTGTAAATAATTCAGATAAGGTAGTCTTAGAAAATGCGAGTAAGAAACCACAAGCAACAACTCTAAACACTCGCAAGAATGTTCCTCCTTTTCTTTTAACTTTCGAAATCTTCAACAGAAATGTGCATAACTGCATGGTTGACTCGGGAGCATCATCGAATGTGATGCCTTGGTCAGTATGCCAAAAGATTAATGCCGAAGTAGAACCATCTTCTTTGAAAATAATTCAACTTGATAGAACAGATGTAAAAGTTATGGGAGAATTGAAAAATGTTTTGATTAGATTATCGTCTAACCCAAAAGTTCATCAGTTTATTGATATAATTCTGGTGGATATTCCGGAAGTATATGGCATGTTTTTGAGAAGGGACTGGTCAGAGCAGATGCATGGTTACTTCGCAACGGACTGGTCTCACTTATGGCTTCCAGAAAATGGTAAGCCCAACAAGATCAAGGTGAACCGTGAGCGTTACCTCAAGTTCACGGTAATAGACTTGAATGACCCCAATGAGCCATACACACCTCCAGCGGATTCACCTGAAGTCCAAGGGATGGACACCTATTTCGGAAATTTCATGGCTGAAATTTCACCTATCAACGATCCACAGCAACGATCCGAGATCAAAGCATATACTCAACCAACAACTTCTATCCAACAAACTTGCGAACCCGATACAAATCAAATTTTGTCTTTATACTTTGACGGTTCCAAATCTAAAGAAGGAGTTGGTCTTGGTTGCATCATCATTGATCCGGCAGGTAATAAAACATTATTGGCTTGTAGATTAGAATTTGAATGTACTAACAACATTGTAGAATATGAGGCTTTGTTACAAGGTCTCAGAAAATCCTTAGACATGCACATTCAAAATCTAGTTGTATTCGGCGACTCTGAGATAGTGGTCAGGTAGGTGAGAAATTCTATACATTGTCTTACCCCGCATCTTAAATGTTATCAATCTGAGGTATGGAGTTTAATGAACACATTTTCTTCTTTTAATATAAATTCCACTCCTAGATCAAATAATGCTGAAGCAGATCTACTCGCTAATGTTGCCTCTAAACTTCTTCCTGCAGATGGTTTATCCCCGAGCGCATTCTCCGTGGAGCTATTGTTTCGACCATCTACTCCTAACAATATCACCAACTGGAGGGTATTTGATGATGATCAGCACATCATAAACTTCTTGCACATGGAAGAAACCTTTCAAGGTGCTGTGATAGATGAACAAACGCATGATGACAATCTACATGACTTTACGGTAATACCTAATCCGAAACCTCCTGAAGCTCTATCGAACATGGTAAATTTCATACCCAAATCTATTGTTAGACTAAAAAAGTTTTATGATTTCGAAGATAAATTCAAAAAAATGGTCAACTGCAAAACGAATAGTTCCTCATTGTCCTATGAAAAAGTTAATCTAGGAACTAGTGAAAATCCTCAATGTATCAATTTAGGCGTGGGATGTAGTAAACAAGAAAAAGCTACTTTTGTCAAATTATTTAAGGAATTCAAGGATGTCTTTGCTTGGACTTATGACGATCTTAAAACATTCGATCCTAATATTATACAGCATGTCATCCCGATGAAACCCCAAACCTTGCCCTTCCAGCAGAAATTGAGGAAAATGCATCCTAAGTTAGAACCGATCGTACAAAAAGAACTGAAAAAACTCCTTAGTGCTAAAATAATTTTTCCTGTTAGACATACTCAATGGGTATCCAATATCGTCCCAGTGCGGAAGAAAAAAGGGGAAATTCGACTTTGTGTCGATTTCTGGAACCTCAACAAAGCGTCTGATAAAGATAATTATCCTGTCCCTCCTATGGAACAGATACTTCAACAAGTATCTGGTTCCAAGAGGCTATCTTTACTAGATGGTTTCTCTGGATACAATCAAGTCTTAATGTCTCCGCCAGACCAGTTGAAAACTACCTTCCGTACCCTGTGGGGCACTTATGCGTATCGCAAAATGCCCTTTGGATTGATCAACGTCAGTGCTACCTTTCAGAGAGCAATGGATATTGCTTTTAGAGGCTTGATCAATCATTCCATAGTAGTCTACCTAGATGATGTGACCGTTTATTCAAAAAACAAAAACGATCATCTAGCTCACCTTCGAGCTGTTCTGCTACGATGTTGTAAATACGGCATATCCTTGAACCCTAAGAAGTCTGTTTTCGCAGTAGAACAGGGTAAACTACTAGGTTTTATTGTGTCTAGTGATGGAATGATTATTGACCCTGAGAGGACCCATTTCATTGCCAAACTTTCCCCACCGACCTCCAAGAAATCTATGCAGTCCTTCCTAGGTCAGATCAATTTCGTGAGAAGATTTGTCCCCAGTTTCTTTGAAATGGTCAGACCTCTCCAAAACCTGATTAAGAAGGACACTCCATATCATTGGGGACATACTGAAAATCGAGCTTTCAATGATATAAAGAAGGCCATAATCGACACTCCATCTCTCATGAGCCCCAATTTCTCTCAAGACTTTACACTTTATACTTTTGCCTTCGATCGTTCCTATGCCATGGTCCTTACTCAAAAGAACTCTGAAAAAAATGAAGTACCCATCGCCTTTATGAGCTCTGCTTTCAAAGGTGCTGAACTTAACTACCCAGCTGTTGATCGGCAAGCCTATGCTGTCTTCAAGGTAGTTAAACATTTCCGGTCATATCTTTTGAAGTTGAGGGCGAAGATCATTGTCCCCTACCCTGTCGTTAGGAACTTGTTAGTGCAAAAGGAGTTAGGAGAGAAAAGAGCCAACTGGGTCACCTCCTTGCAGGAATATGACCTAGAGATCACCCCAGCGCAGATCGTGAGAGGCCAAGGGTTATGTGAATTGGTAGTTGATTCAGAAACTGAACAAAAAGAAGATAGTGATACATCAATCCTGGAACAACGCGATCATGGTTTGATTTGTTGTACACAAAACTCCATGAGCCCCTGGTACGACGATATCAGACACTGTCTTCAACATGGATCAACACCTCGTCACCTTGACCCTACTAAGAGAAGATCTTTGAGACTAAAGTCCGCCTCCTTTCATCTAATTAACGGTATACTGTTTCGTCAAAATTTTGACGGCGTACTGATGCGTTGTCTAGAAAAGGACGAAGCAGAAAGAGTCTTGCTTGAGTTGCATGCAGGAGAAGTTGGTGGTCACTTCGGTGGCGATACCACTGCTCATAAAGTCTTAAGAGATGGTTATTACTGGCCTACACTTTTTAGAGATGCCCATGCCTTATGTCGAAAATGTATCATTTGTCAAAAAGCATCAGGGCAATTGCAAAAACCAGCCTTCCCTTTGCAACCCATCACAATTGATTCTCCTTTCCAGAAATGGGGCCTTGATATCATTGGTCCTATTAACCCTCCATCCTCACAGCAACACAAGTATATTGTGACAGCCACTGATTACTTTACTCGATGGTCTGAAGCCGCCGCTCTAAAAACGGTTAATACAAGCCAGGTGATCGCTTTTCTAAACTCGCATATCATTACTCGTTTCGGCATCCCTGATTGCCTAGTTTTTTATAACGCTTCATACTTTTCCTCTCTTGAGATGACCGACTTTGCCTTAGAAAAAGGAATAAAGCTTAAGTATTCTTCTAGTTACTACCCCCAGGGTAATGGCTTAGCAGAATCAACCAACAAAAACTTGATCAAGATTATCAAGAGAACCGTGGCTGAAAATCACAAGAAATGGCACAACGCACTACTTAATGCACTATGGCCTGACAGGGTAACACCCAAAGCTGCTATAGGTAACTCTCCCTTTTTCCTTGTTTATGGCAGAGAAGCCATTCTTCCACCTCACATTCTTCTTCCTTCACTCCAATTGTCACAAAAGGTTCAAGAAGAAGAATGTCCCCCTTTAGAAAGCCATATTAACGCTCTGATGAAACTAGAAGAAGTAAGAACTCAATCCAAGCATAAGCTAAACCAACATCAACAACTGATTAAAGGTTGGTTCGATTCTAGTTCTGCTTCTGATAGGAATTTTGAAGTAGGTGATCTCGTTCTAAAGTGGGAGAAACCACATGAAGGGAAGGGTGAACACACTAAATTTCAAAATCTGTGGCTTGGGTCATTTTTTATTGCTGAAAAGTTGGGTCCTAGTTCCTTCCGTTTGCAGAGTCTTGAAGGGCATCTTGACACCTACCCGGTGAATGGCCAAGCCCTGAAAAGATACTTTGCCTGATTTTTTTATCTTTGTATATTATGTAAATATTTCCTTGGTTTTTATTTTCATTTTATGGTTTTGATTTGATTGATCAGTTTTGGTGTGTTTGAAACATGTACTGAGCCATTCATACCTAGACTGCCAGAAAACTTTCTTTGCTGAAATAACTTCTTGAATATTGTACATACATCAATGATATATGTTTCTGAAAATGTTATTGGAAAATGTCGTTTGAAAGAAGTTTTCTAATTTCAATCTCTAAGTGAAGTTGGTCGTGAATATCTTTATCTTTTTATGCTGTCCCTTTTCCGTAAAGGAATGACTCAACAAGGATGTCTCCCTGTCAAAGTAATTTGTTTTAGAAATAAAACATTTCTGGAGCTAAATCAAGGACAGTATCAAAAAATTATGATGAGGTCTAAAAATACAATAAAATATTCATATTTTTCAGCGTCACCCCGCTCGACTATTTATAAAAGAAAAACAAAATAAAAATAATAAGAGCTGTGGGAAATGTTTGTAAACCCACCGGGATACTGAACAGGTCCACTGGCAGTGGGTAAATGCAAGCATGGCGCCAAGACAACTTCGTCGGGGTACTGAACAGGCCTGCTGGCAGTGAAGCAATGTCGGGTTAATGAAAATCTAAAAAATTATATGAAACCTCTTTTAAAATGTCCTTTATTCTAATCTGGAGCTTCTTGACAGGATTAAGATATCCGAGTGGGTTAAATGGAAACCCTATCGAGGCTATAGATGCCTGCTGGTAGCAGTGGCCATGCCAACAGTATTGAAGATTATATCATAAAAATCATAACTTGATGATCTTTAAGACTATATTAGTTTGCATCTTTTAAAACTTCACTGAAAAAGAGGATTGATAATGATGTAGTACTATTTTCTTGTTGTTGTTTAAATCAAAATTTTTTGTGTTCTCCTGATCTGAATCCTTTTGACAGAGATAACTGCTTCTCCCAGCGTTTCGCCATTGTTGGCAGCCAAATCATTTTTTTAATTGCTCTGAAAAAATGCTGCCTACACCTCTTGTCTTGTCAACGACAAATCATCGTCGCATTGTGCTTCTAGACGTTTGTTTCATTTTCGCGACAATTACAATTTGATTTCGACTCAGTTTTCACAACTGCAAGTGTGAAAACACCTCTTTCGTCGCTTAGATTGTCATTGTCTTTGGTTGATTTGTTGAAAGACACTTGACCATTGGTTTATCACATGACTGCTAAGGTTTTCTCGAACACATGTACTTAAGCATTATCTTACCTTGATTGCACATTTGGATATGTTTGATTGCTAAGCCTTTGGGCATAAAATTTATTGGTTTTGTTTTGATCTTATGAGAATTGGAATGGATTTGTTCTTATTGCTTTTATCCTTATTGCTATGGAATTTTCACTCAGTTATTATATGAGGAATTTTGGATCATAATGTTCTCAAAACTTTGGAATGCAAACATTTCTATGTGCAACGAATACATTGGTAGGTTGATAAAGTTTGATTCAAGAGATAGCAATGGTTTGAAGGCACATGGATTAATCATATTGGAATTTACAAATCGATGCATGATATATTATTTGGTAAGTTGATAACGCATTGAAATGATTCATATTTCCAAGCTATGTATTAGCATTGATTAATTTTAAACCTTGTGGTTGAACGATTGAGTGACACAATGGATATAGTGTTTGGATCGCGCTGTACACTTGGCATGAGTATAACACATGGTATTGTTTCTTCTCTGGTTGAATGACACGTTAATATGATTACACACCTGTTGCCGGCCAATGCGCATAGTTTAAACAATTATGTTTTGATAACACTGTACTTAGTCAATTAATACAGTGCGTGGCGGTGGTAATCCCACGACCTTTGCACGCATGCAGTTAATTCCGGTCTATTCGAGCTTTGAAGCTATCAAACCGATGGTTTTTCGACTCTATGCATTGTTTCATTCAGCGTAAACCCTATCATGTACAGAGGTTATGGCTCCTGTTGTAAGGGCCGAGCCTAATGGGTGCCAATAATTATTGACATTCAGTGGTGTGTGTAGCGACCTAGAACAACACGGATGTCTCACTTTCATAAGGAAGTTTTATGGCTATGACCTTACAGTGGCTCGGCAATTTGCATTGTCCTTTGATGGCTGCCGAGCCAAAGTGGGAGATGTCCATCTTGAAATTACTGAAGAATTTCTCAGTATGGCAACCAGCTTGCCTACCAAGGGACAAAAGTGGTCAAAAAGTTGCAAGGTAGATGATGTCCCATGGACATTACTGTTCCAATCTCGCACAGTGAATTCATGCGACAGGGGGTTACCTACAAAGATGTTGAAACCCCGCTGGTATGACCTCTTGATGATTATCAAACATTTCGTTACGTGTGAAGGAAGGTATGGGTTTATCTTATTATTCCACCTGTGCTTATTAATGGTTTTCATGGGTTTTGAACTAAGTATGCCTTACTATCTGCACCGAAGTCTATTCAAAATGGCTAAATGATACAAGCATAGCCAGGCTGACACTAGCCTCTTTCATGTTGGGTTGATCAAAATGGTTTTAGTTTACGAGTTAGGGTTACGTCGTGATTCTTGGCATGATTTCCTCAGTCGTAATGGTTTTGGGGAGTCAAACCCTCCACAGGTAGATAAGCCCATGGTGGCCGAGAGCGAACCTACCCCTATGCCTTATGATGTTTTATTACCTAGACCTAAGCCCGAGCCACCTACAAGTTTGCCTAAGTCTGTACCAAAACAACCCGAAGTTGTTAAATCCACAACCCAAAAGACTAGAACGAAGACTGGTGTTAATACTCGAGGCAAGAAGAATGCAAGATTGATCTCTCGCATGGAAAGGGATAAAGCTAAGCCTCCTGCCAAAACAGAACCTATTATGGTCAGCGAGGATTCTGATTCAAGCATTGAACATTTTCTTGTTGAAGAGGGATTCTATAACAAACCTCCTCATGATTTCGTTAAGAACTTACCTCCCTG
Organism: Picea glauca; assembly: GCA_000966675.3. Classification (NCBI taxonomy): domain Eukaryota; kingdom Viridiplantae; phylum Streptophyta; class Pinopsida; order Pinales; family Pinaceae; genus Picea; species Picea glauca. The sequence goes on along the minus strand of JZKD02S2390261.1, from coordinate 33,289 downwards.
TCTGCAGGATAACCCTGACTTTCCTGGTATTGAGCCGCTCCATGAAACCCTCGGGGAATCATCAAACCCCCTTCTGTTCAACATGTAGATGCATCTTGCGACCAATGTGGGTTATGGATTGAAAGATACTATTTGGATGTACCTACATTACAATCCAGGATCTACGAGTTGGAAAACCAAGTGGCATTGCTCACTGGTAAGAATGCAAAGGTGCAACCTTCCGATAAGAAGCAACAAACCACGGGTTCAGTCCTGTTCAAAAACGTCGAGTCTGCCACTGCAATTATCAATTCAAAATTGACATAAGTCCCAGCAGCTGTAATGGTATACTTCTCGTTTATATTATTCTCTGTATATGTTTTGCCTGCTCAGTTACATAAACATGCTCTATTGTGTATGATTGGATTTGTTAATCGAATTTTGTTTATGATATGAGTTGGATTTGGTTTTGATTTTGGTAATCAATGATTGGATTCGTTTGATCTAAATTCATTACGATGGAAGGTCTTGTTGTATATATTATAAGTTAATTGTTTTGCAACGTGATTGAAATACAATCTGTATACGAATTGGTTATGATTCGTTACTATGATTATCTGTTGCTTTCATGTAATTTTGACCAGCCTGGATACGATTTCGATTTTGTTGCAAAAACAGGGTTTTGTTCTATATTGGGAATTGATGTCAATAATAACGACAAACAGAGTTCCTGTCAGTCATTTTGTAAGGCAAGTTGAACCTTGTTCTGTTGAAGAATTAAACAACACTGTAGTTGTAATTGTAAAACAAAACGACATGCCCAGGACAACGAATTCGTCTATAATTATATTAAAATTGATTTTGTTTGATTGACTGTTTGGATTATGGTTAACAATTCCGTTTGATTTTGATTATGTCATATCTAGTGATTAAAATAGGTGATGATTTTGGTCATAGTTATTACACATGTTTGATTCGAATGCTAATCGAAACAACTTTTACTTAATTGATCAAAATGGAATGAATATCGTATTGAATCTTACAAGCTTTTTATCGTTATGATTGATTGAAGTAAAATTGCCACAGCTGTAACGTATATTTGATCGTATCAATTGTAGTTAGTGGAAAATCTCATTTGATATGGTTACTATCCTGTTTAATCATGATTATTGATTACGATTGTATCATATCTCATTCAAATTTGGTTCCATATCCAATTTCGACTTGTCAAAGTTTGACTGTACCCTATACAGAAATATTTTGGTACTCTGTTTCAATTGAATTTCTTTGATGCGAATTGATTTGCATGATAATTTCAAATTGGATTATTAATGATTTGTTTTGAAGATTATCAAAAGATGATTCAATTTTATCTGATCCTGTTAGCTATTTTTTGACTAGCTACAAAATCAGATGATTCTGTAGCTAAGTCTGTTAAGTCATTTTCTTTATTATTTTTCTAATAAAATATTCTTCTAACTTGATTTTTGTGTCTATTAAAGGTTAATTCGAATTGGTAATAGATATGAGGAGCAGTTGGAGGATATCTTAAAGATTTCACCTGCATATTTAGTTTCTTAGTTTAAGCGATTTTAGGGATTATTCCCAGATTGTGTAAACTGTTTACTATTATTCACAAGGATGTTTTACCGTGTGAGGAACCTATTTAAACTTATGATTTTGTAATAATCAATCATCCTCAGTTGTGGGAGAGCAAGGATATAGAGTTCTGAATCAAACTAGAGCAGAATTGGTGTTTTGTCATAGCTTTCGCTTTTCAATATATCGACACTTTGTTCCATGTTTTGTATATCAGCTTGTTTATGGTTTAGTATTTCTTTAGCTACCTAAATCAAATGCAAATGATATAATTATTATTATCTGTGTCTTGTTTCTTCCAAATAGATAAAAGACATAACAGTTGTTAGTTCAATTTGTGGATCATAGCTTTGTCTTCTTCATAAATCAAACTGTAATATATAGATTTGTTGCATAATAGGTTTCCCCTTTTGCAGGAATTTATAATCTAAAAATTGTTGTGATTTCTTTTATGTCTTGTTTGTCCTGTATCATACTTCAAGAAGCAGCATAGCTGATCGTTTACGAGAATCATTCGGATTAACTGGTGTGAGTTTCCCTCCTCCAATCAGCTTAGAAGCCATCATACACAGGGCAGACTTGGAGCGATTCCAGGTCAATTAGTATTTAGTTTATTGCTTTTATTAAGTAGTTTAATCTAGATATAATTTCGATTTGTTTTAATTTCAGTAAGTTTATTTTCTTATTCATAAATTATAAAATTAAAAAGAGTTACCTTCGCTGTCTTGGGATGGCAAACAAATTAGTTTCACATGTTTATCCAAATCTGTAGATTGTAAGTAATGTATATTTGTGAATAAGCTGTAATCAAATTGATAATTAGGTAGTTGATTTGAGTTATTATAATCATAGTTAGTATTTTGTATATATATAATAGTTAGTAGTTTATAGTTAAGATAGCATAGTTAGTTAATTTTGTTTTATTAGTTTCTAATTTCCTTTATTTTAGTTTGTTTCTTGCATTTAGTTATAGTTTAGTTTGTTTATTTAGGTTAGTTAGATTTCTTAGCTCAGATCATTTCTCTTTGGTTTCTATACGAGACCTTAGAGCGGCCAACGGAGTCGTTAAACTCGTCAGGGTGGTCCATTCCAAACGGCTTGGGTTATTTAGACAACCCCGGACCGGTTCCACTCTCCCAGTTGACGGATGGACTGTTTCGCCCGTCAACAGGTCTCAACCCATCTGATTACTCTAATAGTTGCACATATTCTTTAGAATATTTCATACGAACCTTGTTTCCAACTTTCAAAAGACAATTCTGAATCTTCATTTGCTGACTATATTCTTATCCAACTTATTGATCCATCAACAGTAGGATTTATATAATCATCTCTTGTTCCTATTGTTACTATGTACAACTGGTCCAAGTATTCTCCCTCCATATTATTTTCTATTGGCTCTGTATACCTAGGTCCTACATATGGATCCAAAGGTTGAACTACCTTGATTCCATCAGCCTCAAAGGTCATGGTGTCTTTCTTTAAGTTGATTATTGCATAGTTGTCATAGGTCCAATCAATTCCAAGTAGTATAGGGTAAGGGTCCTTATCTCCCATGATCTCAATGACTTCAAAGTCAGCCACTATCTTTACTCCTTGTTATCCACAATTTTGGTCATCGTGATGATGTTATGATGATGGAAAGTCAAGCTCTTCATTAAGAACACTTTCCTGAGAAAAGTTGCATTTGTCTACTTCCAGAAATCATACTTTTAAAGGATGTTCGTAGGCTACCTATATATCTGCCTGCGAGAATGCTTGGTTCTCGTAGGCTGCATTGAGTTGGAGTGTGAGGGGTTTGCACTGTACCTAATTGTCAGGGTGCGAACATCATCTAAAGGAAGGAAAAAAGATAAAATCTTGAACCTTCTAGAAAGGAATCTTCTAGAAGCATGAATTGGCTTCGAATGGTTGTTCAGATGCTGGCATTCCAGATATCTTGGGATCATTCCTATCCAAGTAACTAATCTATTTTCTCCTATATATTGAGAGGAATTCTCATGGAAAAGGTTAGAAGAAAACTAGCAAGAGATTGATTGGAGAATTATTGAAAGCTTGTATGAAGGATTGATGCTACAACAGCTAGAGACAACAACAAGGTCATCAAAAGTGGTTGATTTTCTTCATGCATGAGCAAGTGTGTGTGTCATAGCTAGGAGCCATTGAAAGGAGATCTACAACATCAAGGATTAGGTTGTAAGTTTCACTTTCAATTAATTAAATACAGTAATATGTCCCTTTCCCATAAAGATGATGTCACTTTATTACATAATTCCTTGATCATATGTATAGATTAGATATTGAATATATTGATTTTCTTTCATTTCGATTGGTTTGTACTATTGTGATCTGAATGGCACAAGAGCATTGGAGCGAAGCTTGGAACAACAGAGACCTAAGGAAATCATTCATAAGGTATTTCCATGATCCTTGTCTCTTAGTTCATTCAATAGGATAAATCTAGGGAAAGTGTATTATTCTGTCCTGTTTTGTTCTAGATCCAGGTGGATCTAGGGAGATCGGTTTGTGTCCGCACTTACGGATTAATCCTGAAACAAAATTGGTGACTCCACTGGGGATAAATCCCTTTGTCTTTATGGTTTTTGAATTTTCTGGGGCCATTTGCTCTATTTCTATTATTCTCTTGTTTTGTCAGTCTATGAGTCCTCAGGACTTCCTGAGAGACCTTCTGGGTCTATAAGCCTGCTTGAATTTTGCTTTCATTTTCAAAAATTTTATTATCTTCAGGAGTTCTCTCACTGTGTTCATTGACAACCTGCAAGAACCAATCAGGTTCACACCCTACATATAGGGTCCAGTGCAAAAATCTCGCACCTTTCTTTAAGGTGGCCTGTGAGAATCCTATCTTCTCGCATTGTGTGACACTGCTTGCCTACGAGCTAGATTTTTTTAAATTTTGAAATTGAATTTTGATTTTTTCAACTGCTCAAATCTGTTGAATTACATATTTTTGGCTTATTGGATCATTGATTTGGATGTCTCTTGCCTTAGTTTGCTTGCTTGAACAGATTTAGGGTTTCTAGGTCTTTCTTGCCCTTGGTAGCCTGACTTTCATTTCTTGGCTCTTATTGGCAATTTCAATCTCTCTGTCTTCTGGAGTTGAGTGTGTCTGATTTGCTGAGAACCAGTGATTGGTTGAGAGTTAAGTGCTTGGTGTTTCTCATTTGCTTGTTGGTTCGAAAGGAAATTTTTGTCTGCATTTGAGAAGACTCTTTGGTTTGGTTTGTTCTTTGTTCTTACTTTCATTGAAAGAGTTGATTGGGTTGTTATTGTTTGATTCTTTGTGTTTTGATTTTCTGCTCTCTCATTGATATAGTGTGATTTCTTTCTGGAAAGTGAACACAATTGTTTTCTTCCTCAAATTGCTTTTTTCATTTACAAAACATTGAAAATCAAATTTTAAGAATTGTTGAAGTTTTGAAAAAGAATACATAGTATAGTGTCATTTGATACATGATTGTTTGTATTGACATTGGAAATACAGAAATTTTGCATATATTTCGTGGTTGATTTAGAAAACTTCTCTCTCTCCCATATATAGGTTTCATTGAACGGAAAGTGTTGTTTTTCATTTCCATTCTTGCATTATTTGGGTCAGAGTCATACACACATGAGTTTCATTTCCGTTACCTTTGCGTAAACAACAGCCATTAAAAACATTGCGTAATCTTAAAATGTATCTAGTAACTCTTTTCTAGGGCTCTTATACACTGACATTTAGTTAGAATAGTTCTTTGGAGTAGGAAGAGAGATACACTCTCCAAAATCTCAAAACACACAATAGCATCTTGAGTTAGGGAGTGATAAATTCCATTGGCAACATATTGTCCTGGGACGCCCTTCTAACACAAGGGTCAAACACTAGGTCGCATTGGTGTTGGCAGAGTTACTAACCCTTCTTTGTTGACATCGGTGTAGAGATTGCACGTATTACGGGGATCACTCCGAGGTATACCCACAATTATGAGTGGAAG
>JZKD02S2390261.1:10496-27666 GCA_000966675.3 Picea glauca | reverse complement strand
GGGGAAAGTCTTCACGGTACCTGGAATTGACGTTGATCAAACTCACTCGGGCTCCTTGGAGGGTATACCCACGATTATGTGTGGGAGCTTGCACCAGGGTGTAAGTCCGTTAAGCGGGTCATCAATGTAACTTTTCCACAATAGCCTCGCCCCTTCTCGTCTCGTTGTTGCGACGTTGGATTTCATCACCAACTAGTGGCTTTGGAATTAGAAGGTATTGTTTGCTTGGTGATTGTTTCTTAGATTTTGTTTACTAGTGTGTGTTGTTTGTTTATCGAAGTTGACCTTAAGAGTTTCTTCACGGAGCTCGTCACTTATTTACAATTTCTCCCCCATGGCGTTCACATAGAATGCAAGGTTTATCTCCAGAGCATCTGGATGATACTCAACCCTCACCTACAGGTACACCTGAGGATTCTCCCCATCAGACTGAGGTCCCTGTGGTTACTCCACCACACGGGGAGACAAGTGACGTTCCAGTTGTCACTACACCACCTCCACAGGTAGAACGAACTAACTCTCTAGAAGATTTTCGAATTACCAACACTAGAGAGGACTATCGCATTCGCCATGGTGAACAACCTGTTGTGCGATTAAACCCTTCTGACGAAACTGTTGTTACATCTTTTGAATCAACCCTTGGGCCTTCTCATGGTGTAGTAGGCCAAGATCCTTTTTGGTCAGGTGATTTTCGACGAGTCCTTTTTGGTACTGAAGCACCTCCTGTCTACGAAATTAACCCTCCAGTGTCCCCTGAGACTGCAACTACACCAGAGACTACTACTTATCATTTTGTTCTTCCTCCCGAGATGGCCCATCTCGCAAATACTACGAGTGTCCCGACCGGAACTACTGCAGCTACTCTTTCTCCTATCAATACCCAACGAATGCTTGAGGTTAATCCAAACTTACCTCTTGGTTACCATGCTTTGACTGCCTTGTTGAATGCATCCAATCCAACACCTCCGCAAACCCCAACTGGTTCTCTAGGTGGTCCTCCTTTTCCTGGGTATGATGTTCCTCATTTTATGCCGACACTCCCTCCATTTTCTCCTGGAAATCCTAATCTGGGTGGCATTATCCCGACTCTTGCAACAAACTCGCAGATTCCTGTCGGTGGACAGGGTGGTACGGTTCCTTTTCCTTTTCCCGGACATAACACAGTTACTACGCAACCTACGGTTGGCACACAATTTCCGAGTGGAGCTATACCTACTGTAGGGGGACCAACCTCCCCTTTTGGGCAAAACATACCTCCTGAATTGGCCCAGTATTGGACTCAGCTTCTACAAAACGTTCCTCAAAACGTTGGGGGGCAGCAAACTGTCCCTACAGTGGGCCAACCATATCCATGTATAAATAATCCCATTTGGGGTCAGAGTCACACTACTCAGCCTCAGGTCCCTACTCAAACTCAAGGTTCCAATCCTTGGGGTTACTATCCTATACGCCCACCACCGTATCAGCTAGGGTATTCCCTTTATGGGCAGACTGCATACGTTCCTACTGGTTTACCGACAGGGCTTCCACCCCTAAGTCACCAGTACCCACAAGTGAATCGGCAGTTGCCTTTTCTTGCTACTTTGAACTTGCCAGATTTGACTAGGATTCTGAATGATCCTATTCATCACTCCCCCCAATGGCCTGCTATTCCTGCGAAGCTTCCGTCGGATATTCCGAAGTTCGATGGCAAGGCGGGGGAGGATCCAAATAATCATGTGATGATTTTTCATCTGTGGTGTTCATCCAAATCTTTGATGGATGACTCCATTCGTCTACATCTTTTTCAAAAAACTCTTACTGGTTCCGCTGCGAAGTGGTACATTGAATTACCACGAGGTTTCTTCTTCGATTTTAACACCCTGGCCATGGATTTTCTCACACATTACTAGTTGTCAATTCGTTATGATACTGGGATTGAGATTTTAACTTCTTTTAAACAAACTAAAGGCACTCATATCTCAGATCATATACATGAGTGGAGACGAAGACGATGTCTTATCAAACTTGAGCTCCCTGATCAGTTACTGGCTGAATGGTTCATGAAATCCCTCGTGAATGATATTGGTAAAGACAACTCCATGGGTGGTGTTGTTACAGAGGATCAGGCTATAAGTCATGCCCAATATCTTGATCTCGTTTATTCACAAATGGGAACAATTTACGATTTGTTACCTGAACTACCCCGTCCTGGTACTTCCAGTGCTTCAACTACTCCAGCTACCTCTCATGCAGCTGATGGTGTGATTGGTTCTAATCATACCCACTCACATTCTGTTTCAAATTCAACCCCTAAATCTACATCTTCTAACGTTCAAAATGCTCCGTCTCCTGCCCCTCCCGCCAGTAAAACTTCTGAAGTGAACGCTGTTCAATCTACCCCGACCAGTAAAGGTAAATCTAAAAAGGGGAGAGGTAAGAATAAGGGGGGTAAGAATAATAATACAACTGAACAAACTACAAATGCTCCTATTGAAGAGCGGGATAAGCGTAAACCGTGGTACCCTTGCCTTATCTGCGGTGAAGATCACTATACAAAGGATTGTCCTCAACGTGCCGAAGTTTCTAAGTTTCTTCAAGGAACGCCTAAGCCACCTACACCAGTAGTCTTGTCTCAACCCTTTCCGTCTCAGCAACAAGCCTCATTGGTCATCCATGACCAACCATATACCTCTATAACATCATATGTTTTAATGTGCACCGGCGATTCTAAGAAGAACGACGTTGCAATCGCAACTAGAGATAAAGACTATACACCTTCTAAGGATAAGGTAGACGATTTACCTCCCGATCTGGTATGACCCTCTCCACCAAATCCACCTATGAATGCTCCTCTTCATATCAAATGACCGAGTCTTGATACAGTCCTACGACCCCCTAAGGGTGTTGTTCGCAAGTCGGCTTTCAATCCTCATGCTCGTGCAGCCCATAACTACAGTATTGTGGAAGATCTAGCCCAAGCACCTTCAGCGATGTCTGCCCTTGAAGTCCTTCAGTATTTTCCTGCGCAACATAGGGCTCTGTTGAAAGCTATAGGTGGAATTGATCCTACAGATTCAAATTTGATAGTCTTTGACTTGGATGAACATGTTCCAAGGTTACCCCCTCAGCTTGCTTTTCAGATACAAGTTATTGTCGCTGACAAGAACATTTGTCAGACGGTTGTTGATGAGGGGGCCTCTACATGTGTAATGTCCCTTACTTGTTGGAAATCCATTGGCTCTCCTCCATTAACGGAATCACAAAATACTCTGAAAGCCTTTAATGGATTTGGTTTTAAGCCTTACGACGTTCTTTCCTCATTGCCTGTCACTCTAGAAGGTAAGACCATCCAAGTTGAAGTGGAAGTTTTCAATGCTCCCTTAGATTATAATCTTCTTCTTGGTCGTAGCTGGGTAGATTCTATGTGCGTTGTTGTGTCAACACTTTTCCGTGTAGTACGATTTCCTCACCAGGGAAAAGTTGTTACAGTTTATCAACTTGCCTTCTTTAATTCTGATACTCGCATGGGAAACGTACCATTTATAGCTAAAACCCCACCGGGTTACGATAATGTTGGAGTCGGTCTTTTAAAAGACTTTGTTAATGGGTACTTTTCCCCTACCACCACCACCCGATATTCTATGCCTGTCAGTTGCTTCGATTAATATGATCTCCACTATACCTCTTGATCTTCTCGTGTATTTTGACCCTTGGATAGTCCCTGATCTAGAAGATCATCCTCGTTTTGGTGATGTTATTCTGTTAAGTCCGATTGAGTCCGCTTATCACGCGATTCAATCGGCAACACCTTCTTTACCCTCTCTTGAGGATTTGTCTCCTAATCCTTTCCATGTCATCTTTCCCACTGATGAGATGATCATGTCCATCATGGCCGATATGCCTTGGGATGATGGGCATCATCGTTCCATTTTGTTCCCGGAACAACACACTCTTGAGAACTACCAACGGATTTCGACTCCGTCAACCGTTGTTGTCATAATGACCATTCCCGGATCTACACATGATGTGTTTGCGGAAGGGAACCTCAGTAATATTTCTCCCATGATACCCATTGATATTTCAGTTAAACCTGGGATAGTTGAAAATGTTCAAATTGGAGCTTCGTGTTCTCCAGAGGAAATTGTCACTTATACTGCTTTGTTCAAAGAATTCCGTGATATCTTTGCCTGGAGTTATGAAGAGATGCCAGGTATCGACCCTTATATTGTTGTGCATGAGATAAAAATGTACCCTGGAGCTAAACCAGTACGGCAGCGCCTCCGTCCTGTCCATCCACGTAAAGCAACAGCCATTAAACTCGAAGTTGAAAAACTTCTTAAAGCCGGTTTTATTTATCCCGTGGCTTTGACAGAATGGGTTTCCAACCCTGTACTGATTGATAAGAAAGGTGGTAGTATACGTGTTTGCGTTGATTATCGGGATATTAACAAATCCTGTCTAAAGGAAAACTTTCCGACCCCTTTCGTCGACCAGATCGTCGATGACTGTGTCGGCAGTGAGATCTTTTCCCTCATGGATGGATTTTTCGGCTATAATCAGATTAACATCACTCCTGAGGACCAACATAAAACTGATTTTATTTGTCCTTGGTGTACTTTCACCTACAGAAAAATTCCCTTCGGTCTTAAGAACGCAGGTGCAACGTTTCAACGTGCTATGTCTTATGCGTTTCATGATATAAAGCATATCGTTCAACCTTATTTGGACGATTTGTCAGCTCATTCTTTATGCCGAGTCGATCACCCCAATCATCTCCGAGTGATTTTCGTTCGTTGTTGGTTCTATCGCATTCATCTAAATCCTCATAAATGCGACTTTTGCGTAGAGTTCGGTCGTCTTCTCGGTTTCATTGTTTCACGTCAGGGGATCCAGGTAGATCCTATTAAGGTTGAGGTGATTCTCAATCTTCCTCCTCCTTCTTCTCTGCGCTAGTTACAAAGTTTGCAGGGGAAAGCAAACTTTCTTCGTCATTTCATACCTAATTACATCGAAATTACTCACGGTTTTACACGTCTTCTAAAGAAAGGTTCAGAGTTTGTATGGGATAAAGTTTCCAACAATGCTTTCGAAGCTTTAAAGTTGTCCCTCACAAAAGCTCCTCTTCTTTTCCCTCCTGATTATAGTCGGGATTACTTTCTTTATCTGGCTGCTTGTGAGTATACTATCGGCATGGTCCTCATTCAAGAGGATAATAATCACGATGAACATGTTATCTATTACTTGAGTAGAAGTCTATCATCAACAGAAATCAAGTATCAACATGTTGAGAAACTGGCTTTGGCTGCTGTTCAAGCAATTCAACGTTTTCGTCATTATATTCTCTCCAGAAAAACTACCGTGATTTCACATTGTAACCCCATGCAACATATATTGACACGTCAATTATTGGGGGGAAAGTACTCCAAGTGGATTTTCATTCTCCAGGAGTTCGACTTGGAATTCGATCACGCCACGTCGAAGAAATCCTTAGTTTTTGCTGAGTTAATTTGTGATTTTCCCCACTTTGCCACGGAAAATGTAACAGTCGATTCGTTACCTAACGAATCACTTTTCCTTGTCAGTACTGATGATATTTGGTACGGAGATATCATTATATATCTCCAAACTCAAACTTTCCAGCCTGCTTTTTCCAGTAATGAACGACGTCGTATACGTTATCAGGCTCGCCAGTACATTATCCTCGGTGATACTCTTTACCGTCGAGTTATTGACTATGTCTTTCGACGTTGTTTGACTTTTGACAAAGCTGAGAAATCTTTGAATGACTGCCATTTAGGAGCATGTGGTGGTCATATGTCTGGGTATGCTACTGCCCAGAAGATCTTACGTGCAGGATACTTTTGGCCTTCTTTGTTCAATGACTGCATTACTGCTATTCAGAAGTGTCATGCCTGCCAGACTTATAATCAGAATATTCGGTCGCATCATGCTCCCCTTCATCCTGTAATCTCAGTAGGTCTTTTTGCTAAATGGGGCATTGATTTCATGACATGTCACCCTCACTCAGCCGGGGGGCATGGTTATATTATTGTAGCTATTGATTATTTTACAAAGTGGGCCGAGGCAATGCCGACATTCGATAATACTGGGAAGACTGCAGCATTATTCCTTTTTAATCATGTCATTACTCATTTTGGTGTTCCTCGAGCTATCATTACCAATCAAGGTAGTCATTTTAGGAATTATATGATGTCTGAACTTACAGAGAAGTTGGGTCTTTGTCATGATATCTCAACACCCTATTATCCACAGGCCAATGGCTAGGTTGAAGCCATCAATAAGGTTCTCATAACTATGATTCGACGGATGATAGGAATACATAAAACTAGCTGGCACACGATGTTGTTCTCTGCATTGTGGGTATATCAGACATCTATTAAATCCTCCATAGGATTTACACCCTTTTGATTAGTTTATGGCATGGAAGCCATTCTGCCAATAGAATGTGAAATACCTTCTTTGAATCTAGTTGTAGAGCTCTCACCCAATACTTCTGCCGAAGAGGAACGTCTATTGTATTTGATGCGATTAGATGAGACCCGACGTGATGCCACTTTAGTAATAGAAGCCCAAAAGAAACACGTTAAGGCGCAATATGACAAGCATGTCAAGCCTCGTGTTTTCTCTGAAGGCGATCTTGTTCTTCTGTATGAACAGGATAGAGATGTCCTAGGTGCCGGGAAATTTGAACCTATGTGGCGTGGTCCCTACATTGTCAGCAAAGTTTTGGAAAAAGGAGCATATGAGCTAGTTGATTATGACGGTGTACCTTTAAGCGAACCCAGGAATGGGTTGTACTTAAAGAAGTACTATGCATGAGTTATTTGTGCATGAGTACTTGTATTTTATGTATCATACTGCGTGTGTGTGTTACTTTAGTTTTTCTTTTGACGTTACTTGGTCTCTTCCCTTACATGACGTTGTGTTTGATTGCCAGATGTTGGAGTATTCGCTTCCTTATATTGGATTCGTTGATGGAGCTAGCCGTAGTACTCGGAACTTAGCTTCTGCTGCATGGGCAATCTATGCCCCGACAAATGAACTCATATATCTACGAGGTATATGTCTTGGCCGAGCAACCAACAACATCATAGAGTATAGCGTCGTTGTTGAATTATTGGTTGCTGCTATCTCTCTTGGAATTCGTCATTTGGTTGTCCGACTTGACTCGCAGCTTGTAGTACTTCATCTCAGTAATGTATATTCTATTCGAAGTCCTACTTTATTAAGGGTATATTTGCGGATTTGCCTCTTGGAACGATATTTTGATCACATTGAATATCAACATATTCCTAGATGTCTTAATACATTAACAGATGCTTTAGCTAATTATGTATTGGACAGGAATTTAAATCATTTATAAATCAAACACATTAAAAGGTACACAATGTAAAATAAACCGATATAAGTCGTGTATATATAACGATCAAAAGAGTTTGTTTTTACAAAATATTTGTCCGAAGACCAAAATATCAAAAATTGAAGCTCATGGCTTCTACATAAGAACATCACGGATGACGTTCACGATAACACACTAATGTCCTAGCAACTTTGTGGAGCAGCCGACCCATAGATGCAGAGACTCCCACAATGTGACGCTGATCGCGTCATGGAATCTCTTCCAGAGTCATATTTGGAACGTCTGCCATCAAACCCTCTAAATTCTGCTCCACCATCAAATAATCCTTGGCGTACTATGGAACTGCTACTGCTGCCTCTCCTCGTCGCTGGATAGGAGAACTGCCAGCAGGTCGATATGGTCCAACGTCTGTGTTATCAACAAGTATTTGGTGTTAGTATTAGGGTAAATCTATAAAACAAAAAACATTTAAATATGTTAAAAATACAAAAACATTTGAAAGATAAAAATTGGTGTACTTCTTACCGAGGTCTCCCCACTGTGCATCCTCAAGTAGGGATAGATCTGGATCTCCTCGAAAATCCAAGCCGGCATATGCATAGTCGTCAACCATCGGCATATAGTTTTGAATCCAGTCGAAGAATATGTCGTCATACTTGACGATTGGCCCTACCACATGCCGGGCCATGAGTTGACACCATCGTAACATCCTTGGATCCCTGGGACTCGGAAAGTGCCACTCGGCCTGAAGTCTAAACACAGAGACCCTCTCACAGAAGACATACACCAACAAAGATCCATATCCAAATTGTTTTAGCTCCCCATGCCTGCTCTTGGTCAGTTGTTTCTTGATATTGCGTAAAACTGCGTCAGCCCAGTTGAATACCCGAGGCTCAGTACACTCGATGGCATACTGGAAATAGCTCTACAAAGCCATATGTGGAGCGGCACTTCCTGCCATTCGAGCAATAGTGAAGAGAATGGTACGAAGATTCAAGTCAGTTACTCCCCAGATTGCTACCTTCCCTTTCTTTCTCTCGGCCTCAGGTACACAATATTGGTTACAGTATTCACTCATTGTTAAACCACCCCTTCTGCTGCCAGTCAAACTGACATAGGACCCTTTCCTGGATAACCCGGTCAAGAATTATATGTCCTCAATGTCGATAGTTAATGTGTGAGCTCCAACATTGAAAACTTGCTGGTCCGGATCCCACATTCGGACTAAGTGCTCCAGTAATCGAACTTGGGCTCTCATGCCTAGGATACACAAATATTTTAAGAGACCACAGTCTCTTAGTGCAGCTATGGTGGGAGGGTGATTTTTGGCATTTGTATTATTCTCCTCGTGTTCCCGTTCTCGCCATTCGAGCACCATGATGATGGCTATTAACCTGCATAAGAAACATATGAAGATGGTTAATGATCTTAAACATGGAAAAATTCTTTCTTTTGGCTAAACGTTGCATAAATTTTTTAACTCTACGTTGTTCGCAGGTGACCTATTACACGCAGTGCAAACTTCTCGCAAGATTCTTAAGGCCCACCTGCGAGAATGAGTCATTCTCGCAGGTCCCGTATGGGCCACCTGCGAGAATGCCTCCACGCGCATAGGGTTCAAAAAATTAACTTAAAACTTGACTTTTAACCAATGAAATCATGAATTTGAACCATGAAAAGATAAATAATGGAGAGCTTACCAAAATGATGATGACGGCTCATGAAATGATCGCCCGTAGCTCCTGGAAATCAACACTGAAGGTAGAAGGGTAAAATGAGGGTTTTTGAACTCAAATGGTAAAAGGGTAAAATGATATGGTAAAATTTGTTATGGGTTCATTTTAATTACTTTTTACTATGTCAAAAGTGGATTTTTTTATGTTTATTCATTATTTAACCCTAATTACTAATGTGGGAATGAGTGAAGTGACTTGAAGGTATGAAACATGGAGGGTTATGGACAATTTTTTCTATGGTGTGGTATATTTTTTATTGTTTTCTATGGTTTTGACATAAAACCTCGAGTGCCTTTTGTCCATTCTTTCTCTTGTGAAAAACATAAGAACGTGATCGAGCATTGTTTTATCTCTTTTCTGGGCTCGTTGTGGTTATATGAAAAAGGAACCCCCTTGGAGTTTTCTTTAAGCTCTTTTCAGACTCTCTAAATAGGAAAATATTTCCGAGCGATCTTGCTATTTTCACGCTCGATAAAGTATTTGAAGTATGCATCCTTCGAGCAATAGTTTAACCCTTTTTCGGTCTCGTTGGACTATTGTATGAAAAAGGAAATGAGAGAGTTCTCTTTTAAGTGTTTTTCCAAACCCTATAATCTTGAAAAACCTTCGAGTTTACTATCTCTGGACTCGTTAAACAAACATTAACAGACCCGTAATGGGACCGAACCACTCCCTCCTAGGGTTCGTTAAAAGTACTCAGAGGGACTCGTCTGAAGGACGAGCTTATATCAACAAGCATATGTGATCCTCTTCAAGCTTGCGTAAAAATAAAGAGGTACTTGCCAGAAATGGTGGGGGAAATTTTGGGAAAGGGATATGTTTCATCTTTGTATTAATTAGCAGTACATGTCGCTCTTGAACATGACACCCCCTATTCATCATTCGATGCTGGTTTGGGTAATCCATTTGTCTCTCATTCGATTTGGTATCAAGTTCTTTCCATGCGTCGTCTTTAAGTCAATGCTGCCAAATCATTGGTCGTGTCATTCATATGTTCAAGAGAAGTCTGTCTGAAACCTCTATTTGAGTCGGCCATCTGCAGTTATCCATTCTCTTTGTGTCGGCCTTCCCTGTGTCCAAAGTCCAATTGCTACATGCTCTATTTCACTTTCAAACTTTGTTACTCATTTCATGTCATTGATGGGGGATACATTAAGGCCCTCCTGTGACGAGTCTTGTTCTATCGAAATCAACACATTATCTGGAATTAAGACTTAGAAATCATTCAGTACCTTGGAGCTTGCATGCCTCAATGGAAAGTTTCCTCGCTTTCGACAGTGGGTTTACCTCATTGACCCCTGATCGAAAGATTTCGTCGGATGTTCGACATCAACTCATTTATTCACAGTCAATGGATTGTACTTTAGTAACTTGGGAGTCATTGACATTAATAGTGATTTCCCTCGCACTTGTTAACGGTTACATCAATGACCGGTAATCAAGTGGTTTCTACCATGTTCGACTTCAACACATGTAATCACATGGTTATATTTGTACTTTGGGAGATGGGATTGAAGACCCTGGATATGGTCTTAAGTAATCCAGTTTGCGATGGAATATGTATGATTTGCGACACATAGATCCACTGTGTATGTTTCGTGGCTATGTTGTCTTGGTTGAAAATTTGTCGCATAGATCCACAGTGTATTCAGGTGGCTATGCTACGTTGTGAAGGCATGGATCCACAGTGTATGATTGGTGTCCATGACCTTTGTTTATGATGTCATCAATCTATGATCTGGGCATGGGAATACCTACCTCAAAAGGGATACATATGATATTCTGTCGATGCTTGGATGTTTGCAGGTTTCCGATTAGATGCGCTTTTGGTTCTTGACACACACATGCAACTTACAAAGTCTATCGACTGTCACTGATTCCACTCTCAGACTTTGGGGGGCATTTTGTTATCCACAATTTTGGTCATCGTGTTGATGTTCTGATGATGAAAATTCAAGCTCTTCATTAAGAACACATTCATGAGAAAAGTTGCATTTGTCTGCTTCCAGAAATCATATTTTTAAAGGATGTTCGCAGGCTACCTATATATCTGCCTGCGAGAATGCCTGGTTCTCGCAGGATGAATTGAGCTGGAGTGTGAGGGGTTCGCACTGTACCTAATTGTCAGGGTGCGAACATAATCTAAAGGAAGGAAAAAAGATAAAATATCGAACCTTCTAGAAAGGAATCTTCTAGAAGCATGAATTGGCTTCGAATGGTTGTTCAGGTGCTGGCATTCCAGATATCTTGGGATCATTCCTATCCAAGTAACTAATATATTTTCTCCTATATATTGAGAGGAATTATCATGGAAAAGGTTAGAAGCAAACTAACAAGAGATTGATTGGAGAATTATTCAAAGCCTGTATGAAGGATTGATGCTACAACAGCTAGAGACAACAGCAAGGTCATCAAAAGTGGTTGATTTTCTTCATGCATGAGCAAGTGTGTGTGTCAGAGATAGGAGCCATCGAAAGGAGATCTACAACATCAAGGCTTAGGTTGTAAGTTTCACTTTCAATTAATTCAATACAGTAATATGTCCCTTTCCCATAAAGATGATGTCACTTTATTACATAATTCCTTGATCATATGTATAGATTAGCTATTGAATATATTGATTTGCTTTCATTTCGATTGGTTTGTACTGTTGTGATATGAACGGCACAAGAGCATTGGAGTGAAGCTTGGAAAAACAAATACCTAAGGAAAGAATTCATAAGGTATGTCCATTATCCTTGTCTCTTAGTTCATTCAATAGGCTAAATCTAGGGAAAGTGTATTATTCTGTCCTGTTTTGTTCTAGATCCAGGTGGATCTAGGGAGATCGGTTTGTGTCCACACTTACGGATTAATCCTGAAACACTCCTGCAACATCTACTTCCACATTCTCCAGAATTCATATGGGGAAGATACAATATTGGATTTCCATTCTTAATTGAATTGGGGAATATGTTAGCCTAGGTTTTCCTAAGGCTTCCCAGGTCTTCTTAAGTAGAATGTTCACATCAGATATTAGATCCAACATGATGTCCTTAATCTCAAATTCATCTAACTGGGCTACTAGTCTAAATTCTTTTTCAGTTTGTACTTTTATTCTCTGCACTCTCTGAGTACTCTTCTCAGGAATATTATCCCTTATTCTTGCTTCTAGGGGTTCTTCGTTCCCTAAAACTAGGTATAGCGCATTGCACAACTTTTCTGTTAGTTGATCATTCCCCAGAATGTCAGAGAATAATTGAAACCAAAGGTCAATTACATTTTGAGGTTGATCAGGTTGTCTTGGTATGACTACAAGGTTTCTGGGTGAAGGGGGTGAAGCAAGTACTTGCGCCATCTTCGGATAAACAATAGGTTTTGGGGGTTTCTCTCACATCTCAAGGCTAGGAATATTTTGAAATACTTCTATGGAATCTTTAAAGAACAACTTTTGTTTTAGAGAGTCGTACATTTCTTCTTTAGGTGTTGCTTTCTAGATATGAGGTAGAGTATCAGCATCATCTCCTATATTTGCTCCTCCTTGAGTAACGATATTAAGGTTGGTAAATTGTCCCTTAATAAATCTCTTGATTTCTGAACTGATGAGGTTAGTTCCTCGTTGTCGTACACTATATTCCTATTTTGCAATTAATTATGGGAAGTCTTTAGTTGCGTGTCTATTGGTTCTGCAGTGAGAGAACCATGGCCACCTTGGATGAGGACAGTCTCTATCCATGTGACCTTTCTCATCATAGTTATAACATTTTCTTGGCCCTCTTCCCCCAGTTCTTCCTCCTCTGAATTCTTCTCTGGCTCCACCTCCTTGACCTCCTCCTGGTCCTTGAGGGTTTTTATTCACCCTGAATGTTATTTGGTCTAACCTATCTGCAAGTGCATCCAACTCTCTACATTGATTGGTAGTGTGCATGATAGATGTGCAGAACTCACAATGTACTGTATTTGGTGTCGTCGAATATTTCTGCATAATGTGGCATTGTCTTGGCCAATGCCCATGGATTCGATAGATTTCACAATACTCATTTGTTGGTGTTTCTTGGCCTCCTAGAAAATCATGATACGGGGTGGGTTTATGGAATGATAAGTTCGTAGACACTTTCACAACTCATCCCATGTGCCCTAGTCGTGGTACCATCAGATTCTGAGGAGGTCCCATTCCCCTTATTCATGGACATTCATTCACTAGATTTCCTTCTGTATAACATTCGGTGCACCAGACCTGTGGTCGTCCTGGTGTGGGTATCATTAGCTCTTGAATATTTTCTATAAGCATCGGTATTTGGCCTTGTAGTTGCACCATATTCACATCTACTAGAGGTCTAGTCACTCTCAGGATCACAGGGTATCCCACCATGGCTTCAATTTTCATCGATTTTTCCAAGGCGTCTTTTAACGTGGCTATCTTCTCTTGCATTAGCAGAATTCGAGTCAGAGGAAGCAATCCCTAAATGTACATTCCCTTTGATGTTCCTCATGGATTGGATGTAACAACCTCTCTATAGAATCTTTAAATTTTTGGTTGTATTCCTAGGATGATTCACCTTCCCGTTGTTGGATCTCATGAAACTCAGACAAAGCATGTTGTTCTGACTGAGGTAGTTTAAAATCTACTATGAACCTTTTTCATACCTGGCCAAGAGTGAATGCTTGACCTTGGATTCCTGGCACTCCTCGCTCAATGATCTTCATGTACCACTTTAGAGTGTGACCTCTCAAGGTAGTATGGAACTCAACCAACTTATTCGCATCCAAAGTCCCTCTGGATCTCCATATTGATTCACACAAAAACTAGTCCTACTCAACATCTTCATCTCCCTTACCCAAAAATTATGGGTATCGAGCAATCGAACTTCCCGCATGGCCAACCATTGTTGATCTTGTTGTTCTTATCAATATAAATCCTAATGGTTCTACTTGCGATCTACCATGGGATCCCAATATCCTCCCTGTACTCACACTTCCTGGTTGTGACTAACTAACTAATTGTACTGGAACAGAACTAGCATGAGAATGTAGTATCGAACTTACCACTTGTATAGAAGACACTTGGGGTATGGGTGATTCGAGGCTAGCACCACAGGGTTCAGGGCGGTTTTCTTTGATCTGGGAGGTCTCATTTTCTTCCTCTAGAACGATCTCTTTGGCCGAATTCTTGATCTCTCCTATTATCGAGGCTGAATCTTCTCTTTCTTCTTCAATATTCATGTCAGCTTCTTCCTCTCTTACATATACACCTTCTCCTTCTTGTCCTACCTCATGGGGAATTCTTTCTCTCTATGCTTATCTCTCACTTAATCTTTGACTGGCTAGTATTTCCTATCTTCACATCTTCCACAACTCTTCAGTCTTTCTTTCCTCTACTTCTCCTAATATGACTTCTTTCCTCAACTTCTCATATTGTATTGTTGCTTTATTGATCTTGTTGTGCCACCATTTCTCAACTATGGTGGCTCTCTTCAAGGATCGCTCATCTCTTGAGTCTATTTCTTGTTGTTTCCCCCCCATTTTTCAAAGAACCCTTCCCCTCTCTCAATCGATGACTCTACCCCAGCCTCACCCTACCGCAAGTGAGGGTGTTTACGTTTCCATCTCAATCAGGGACATAGTCAACATCCCCTCTTCCATAAAGAAAACCTTAATCCACATGGGGATTTATCTCAATAGCCTTCCCCTTGCGTATTTCTTGAAAATCGCCTCTACACATGAAAAATATTGTTGTTTCTCAGCCGCAAACCTGATAATACATCCTTCTAATGTGGTACTGACCCAGAAATCAATCACCCATGTGACTGGTCAATCCAGTCGATGAAGTGCTCCTAGCTTTTCGGTGTCCCAAGAACTATTCCTCTTGACTCATTATTGGAACTCTAGATATTCTTAGAGCCTCTTTATCTAGTGTAAAAGTTCTTCCGGAAACTTGACACATAAAATATCATACTGGTCGCTCGATATTTTTGAGTAAAATACTGCTTCACAAGTATCTTCCACCGATTTTCCCCTCACTTCTATTTCTTTCCATATGAAGGCATCACAGTTTCTTTCCCACCATTGTTCAATAATAGAATAGTGGATCCATAGAAGCATCCTCCCTATAGGTTCCCTTTTAACACAGGTCCCGACAACATAACCACTTTGTTGGCGCAAGTTTGATCATATAAGGGTCCTTCTCAGTTTACCAACAAAAGATACCAAGTAGTCTAGAGAGCTGGCATTTTCATCTCCTTCGAAGAGAAGAAGTCTCACCTGAAGCACTGCTAAGACAAATAGATAGGGAAGGGTAAGGAAAAGGCTTATGAGGATTCACAAAATCTTTAGGACTCATCATGATCTTGCACAAGAGACATGAACAGATCTGAATCTTATGTGTGCAAGAATCAAACCTACTTACATTGCGAACAAGCATTTAAACATAGAACCATCAAGTAGAACTTATAAACCATAAATAAGTACTGCAATGCATAAGTTAAACACACAGAGACACATCATATTTTGAAAATTCAGGTCCTTATTCATATTATCTTCAGAATCTTTAATTATAGACTTAGAAATACACAGTAGTGCTTTGTATAGACTCTTGGCTCTGGACTCATGTCGTAGAGCTCCAATTATCAGACTGATATGTCGATTACATTACAGACTTAGGACTTGACTTGACTTGACTGACAACAACCTCACCAAGAGGGAAATATCGAACTGCACTTAATCACAATCCAGACGAACCAATAGCTAACCAACCCCTTTTACAATCATGTCCATCCCTATATATAAGCTAGGTTGTATCTTCCATATCGGGTTGCACACTTTCTTGTTCCATTGCAACTGTTGTTTCTTAGTTGGAGTTGCATTGTCTTTCACAATTGATTTATGTTTCTCTTTCTTTCTCTATTTTCCAGCTTCTTTTGAAGCTTGGGAAACTCATGCTCAGTCAAAAATTGCACGATTACTTATCCCAAAAACAAAGGGCCCAATAGTTACATGTTGATGATTTTATGTTCCATGCATGAGGAGAGTATTTGGTATATTGTGGCATTGGCACATGCTTGAGGAACATATTACCTTCATGGTTTATGCATATACTTGGTATATGATCTTGGTTGTTTGGTAATTATTTTAGGTACATCTTTGATGGTACCCTCTTGATATATCCAATGATACATGGTGTATGGCATGATTGAGTGATATGCTATATAGTTGATATATAATATTTTTGGTACATGGTATGGTACAGGTGTTGATGTACATGGTTGATAAATGGTATGGTACATGATCAGTACTTGGTATGGTGTTGATGTACATGGTTGATGGTTGAGGCATATGGTACAATTTATGGTGCATGGTTGATGCATGGTTTGGCACGTGTGTTGGTGCATGGTTGATGCATGGTTTGGCACATGTGTTGGTGCATGGTTGATGCATGGTTTAGTATGGGTGTTGGTGCATGGTTGATGCACATTTTGGTATAGGTGTTGGTGCATGGTTGATGAAATTTTTTTGGTACATAGATGATGCTTGGTATGGTATAGGTTGATGATTTGGTACATGCTTTGGTACATGGTTGAGACACATATCTTGCGATGGTATGTTGGTGATATTTGTACATTCTTGGAAGAGGCTTGTGTTGGTGATGTTGGACATCTAGTTGAGAGGTGTCCTTGGTATATGATCCATGTGAGAGGATATAGTTGAGTATCAGTGATAGTGATAGGTTGGATAGGTTGATAGTGATTGGATACAGTTACAGGTTGATGTGGTAGAGGCAGTGATAGTGATAGTGGTAGTGGAAGTGATTTTGGTAGTGACAGTTGGTCTACACTTATATTTGAGGGTGGAAATACGAGGAAAGAAAGGGGGTTGTAGCCTCCTTCCAGTTGGACCTATAAAATCATGGAGTTGGACCTTCCTTCAAGTTGGAGCCTAAGAATTAGGGGGTTTTAATATCCTTTTGGTTGGAGCCAGAGAATTCAGGGAGTTGTAGCTTCCTTTAGGTTGGAAGACTGTAAATAGGGGGTTGTAGTCTCCTTCTAGTTGCAGCTGGAGAGTTGGGAAGTTGGTGCTTCCAATGAATGTATTATTT
>JZKD02S2390250.1:16059-29421 GCA_000966675.3 Picea glauca | reverse complement strand
GATCCCTAGTCACACTTGATTACTTGTTCATAGTTATCCTTTCCAATGCTAACCTGCATACAAGAAAAGCCACAAGTACACATTCATTTCACCTATATACTAATGGGTTAGAGATTCAAACATGTACTTAAAAAACTATGAATAACTCATGAATTGGGATGGGAAAAGAATTTTTCTTTATTACTTTGAATGAATCAACTTACCGAAAGTCGAGACTGACCACCACTCTGTGAACCTGATCCCGGGCTCCTCTTCAACTGTCCTCCAACTTCTTTTCTTCGTATCTCTTCTGGCACAAGGATGGCTAAAGGGTTGGGACAATGGGAATATTGAAATGGGCAGAGTTTCGTTGCTATCATTTTCCTCCTCCAAATATGACCCCTAACCCTTCTTTCATAAACTATAAGAAGCTAGGTATTTGGGTGAACCCTCGGCCATGAATGGCTGGAAGATTCAGTTAACTCACCCAAAGCTATGTGTTCCATCAACAACTTTCCTTTTTTCCATGCTTTTGAAGGTCCGCACGGGCTTTAGTGGGTCAACTACCGTGGACACTATAGA
Source organism: Picea glauca (assembly GCA_000966675.3). Taxonomy (NCBI): domain Eukaryota; kingdom Viridiplantae; phylum Streptophyta; class Pinopsida; order Pinales; family Pinaceae; genus Picea; species Picea glauca. The sequence continues at coordinate 28,860 of JZKD02S2390250.1, read as the reverse complement.
TCCACATGGGTTGTAGTGGGTCATCTAGCGTGGACTTTTAAAAATAGATTTTTTAGAAGAGTACTGGTTGTGGAGCCTGATTATCTTCCTGATGCAGAGGTCCTTTCTTTCAGCCATGTCTATACCCCATGAAGTATTTACATCCCAGAAGTATGTACACTCTTCCACGCGAGGGAGTGCAGAGGGTGGGTACCCCCTCTGTGGGGTTCGGGGGGTCCATCCCCCCGGCTGGGGGGTCTGGGGGAAAGCGGGCCCCCAGCGGGGGTTTGGGGGCGAAGCCCCCGAAGAAAAAATTGCCTTATAAAAGTATATTGTAATTTCATTGTAAATCTGGACCGTTATTTATAAGGTCACATATCTAACGGTAGAGATTATGTTAGGGTTTTTTTCCCTAGAAGGTAACCCTCTTTTATGAGGGAAATGTATTGTGGCTATGGAAGAGGATGAATATTGTATTCTGAGAGAGGATACTGTGAGAGAAAGAAGAGGAAGTTACATCGGGTTTTACTGTAGGTTGTATCCCTTCATTTGCTGGATAATAATAAAGGAAGGACCAGGCAATTTCTCTGGTGGACGTAGCCCACACTGGGTGAACCACGTAAATCTGTGTCTCTCTTGTATTGNTTTAGTCTCCTTAGCCCGAAAAAGTATAAAAATAACAGAGGAGAACTCTCCTAGAAAGATGAATCTCCCAAGGCATACCTTTTTTCCGCTATAATCTACACGATGGAAAAAGCGTTAAACTCATGCCAATAGATGTTCTTCTGAACTAATTTAACGAGTGTGAAGGAACAAGGTCACTCGATGATATTTTTAATTTTAGGGAGTCTGAAAAGAGATTAACTATCGACTCCATGGGGGTTCATTTTTCATAATTAATCTCCAAGGCCTGAAAAAGGTGATAAACCACAACCAAGGAGAATATTCCTTTTTCGAAGATTTAGGCCCCCAGGCTCAAAAAAGCGTTAAACTTATGCCTAAGAATACTCTTCTAGAGAACCGAAGTTCCTAAAGCATACCTTTATTCGTTAAATTATCCATCCGAACCAAAACAGGGGTAAACTATTATCGGATAGATGTTCCTTCAAATTTAAGTTTGGTGAGCATGAAGGGAAACAAGATCGCTCGGCAATATTTTCATTTTTAGAGAGTCTGAAAAGGGCTTAAAGAAGACTCTAGGGGGATACTTTTCTTAGTTAATCTAGGGAATATGTAAAATAATAAATACAATCTCGTTGGATGTTTCTTTCAAATTTTAAAGCGAGCTTGAAAGACAACAAAGCGTGATCATTTGGGAGTCTCGAGGGTAAGGCCAACAATGATAGTGCATCAAATGAATGAGGCTAAATCTCATAATCATGACAATATTAACAAGGACTCCCGAGCCTGTAGTCATTACTGACAGCATGGACACCAAAATGCAACAAGGATATACCTAGGGCATCCATGTAAAGGTAGGCTCTACCATCTAATTACGACACTTCTAGAGAAGTAATGAAGGTTCTGTGTCGCACCTCGATGGACTCGATCCTATGGAAAAGAGGAAAAGACAATGAGATGCAGAAAGAGAAGAAAAAATCCTAACTTATATGCAAAAAGTTGGAAAAAAGGACTTTTACCATAGGATACTAAAAATTGACCCATCCCCAAAAAGTTACCAAACTAAAAGGAAAAGAGTACTAGAACATCCAATAAGAAACTTAGAAATGGAATCAAGTGATCACCAAGCCAGGAAAAATGAAAAAGGGGGTCAAAAGGTGGAAAAAAGGGCCAAAAGAATCTATAAATAGAAGTTGACAACTCATTTTTACCATTGCAATTCGAAAATTAACCAAAAAGAGAAAAAACATCTTCACTAAAAGAGTTGATTCTAGGAGCTTCAGTGGACGAAACAAACTTCTACTTGGACCAAGTAAGTACAAAATCATCCCTCTTGCATTTCTATATTTCATTTATGCATTATTTTTAGTTTTTGAGGGGGTGCACTCTCCTAAAAAGAGAGGCCATGCTCATACGTAGGCTATCCAAGGAAAACCAGGGTATGTACTCAGGGAGAAAACAATATTCCCACGTACATACTTAACTATGGACAATATAGCCCGCATACACCTTTGCAAGCTTGGAAAAAAAAAATGCAAGTACTAAACTTCCTTCACTTTTCCATGGAACAAGATGTATGTCCACTGGAGGGAGAGAGAGCACGAGGAAATTGATATTTTTGTTGAAGAGGACCCTACAGTCATCGCCACACTAAAATAGTGTGGACTATGGAAGTTCTTCTAGTTTATGTTTATGAGGGAACAACCCAGATTACTCAATGCTCTTGTGTATTATTGGCACCCAGATGTAGAGGAATTCATGCTACAGGGTCAATCGTTGACCCCCACAACAGAGGGAATTTTCTTCTTTACTGGCCTCTCGAAGAGAGGGGAACCAGTCAATATTAGGACATTTCCCCCTGGGCCTTTCAACATCAATGATTATATCTGGATGTACTGTGAGGATGGCACTGAGAATATAGGTTCTCAAGTGTCGATTCATAAGATCACTAGTTTGTCTCTGCTAGTGATCTTGCTCTTGATTGGTCATATTACTGGATCTGTGTCCCTACATCAGGCCTCTCAGGAACACATGCACTGTGCCATCCAATGTCAGGAGGCACACATTTTTTACTGGAGCATGACCATGTTGATGTGCATGAAGAAACAATTGACAAAGTGTCTCCAACATATCACCAAGAACTTTGGGTTCAGTACGATTTTGTGTTCCTTTTTCTTTTAGAGGCTATGTAGTCTCAGTCCTAGAGAGATGGTACATGGGCATGTGGCCTCCTTCCCAGTGATATGTAGGTGGGAAGCATTTCTGCCATGGCAGGGTGGAGGAGGACCATAGAGGCCTTCGACGACAAGTTCTTTGACTGGTGGGCTCGACAGATTTCGACAAACGAGGACTACCCCTATGTTGGGATCAACTTCTCCAGAGATACGGATATGCTCATGCCTCTTGGTGAGGAGTAAGCCGAGATAGGTAAAATTCTTTTTAAAGTTATTTAATTTTTAATTGTATTTATATATATCATTTTTATATGTGTATAGAGTACTGAGTCTTGTGTATATTCTATGTACAGATTTGGGACCAGTGTTCCCAACAGACTTCACGAGGACTCAATGACGTCCTCGACCAAAGGCAGGACCAACAACAACTAGAGGACCAACAACCAAAGGGGGACCTTCAGCTGGAGAGGCTAAGAGAGTTTTGAGACAAGTGGAGTGCAACCTCACTGCACTCAGTCACACCGTACGTATGGTTGAGATCGAGGATCTCTCGCCGTCTATGCAACCTTATGTAGTAGGGGTGCCACACACATGGGTCTAGCTATTATGTAGTTTGGCCAACGTCGTTATGCATTATGGTAGGGCCAATCAGCCCCGTGCTTAGATAGGATATACCTTTTATGTGTCGAGGGCACCTTTTGTACATGTATTTTTTGAGGGCATAAGCCCAACGATGTATACTGAACATTATTTTTTGAGGCATTCGCACCCACCTATGTACTCATGAAACATTTTGATATATATACATATATTATGTCTTATGGATTACATCTTTTACAAATTTATGTACATGTGTATGGGTGTTCTTTTCTTTTTATGTGTGTGCAACATGCCAATCTAATATTTGATTATCTAGAGTATCTGTCATATGATTAAATATCTTAGGAACATAGATATACGTAATGTAATATAAGTAACATTCTAAGAGACGTACCCTAAGGAAAAGTTGGTGCAAAGTGGGATCATAAACACGATAAAATCCATTTAACTGGGACACAATGAGCAACGCATCTATGTATATCTGAAGGTGAGAAATGTCATGTGACAAAGCGTCACAAATCAATTCTATCATTGTACTGTATTCAACAACATTGTTTGTAGTCTCACCTAGACAAATACCTTCAGAAGATAGAAACTGGCCTCCAGGTGAGAAAATCACCCAAGCTACGGAAGCAATCCTCCAAGTGCGTCGGCTAGCACCATCCATGAACCCAAAATACACCTTTGATTCACTTGACATCTTCCAGAGTGAAAAAGAAGACAAATAAATACATGTTCACAAAACAAAAATACATAAATTGTATAATAAGTTATACATATGTACAAGAAGTCACCTAGGTGACCAACCTAAGAGTAATACTTCTTGAGCTAGATCCCATTTCTAGGCTCTACCAAGGCATTCCCTTGAAAATCAACCAGATGGTAAGTTCCCTTATTCAAAATCTCTTTCACAATGAATGGTCTGAACCACATGGGTTTGAACTTTCCTACCCCCAAGGAATCTTTTTCTTGATCACAAACCAAGACAATATCAACTTCGGAGAAAATCCAAGGAAAAATAGACCAATCGTACTGAAACTTAACTCATTGCTTATGAGCCTCATTGGATGAGGCTACATCACGACGCTTCTCATCGATATGCTTGAGATATAGTAGGCGTTCCTCAAGTGATGAAGTTTCTGATAGTAATTCCACTGCCAAATTTAAAGAAGGAATTTGACACTCAATAAGTAAGACTGCTTCCAGCCCGTATATGAGTTGAAAAGGAGAAAAACCCCTGGCAGTCTTCACAGACCTTCGGTAGGCCTACAATGATGAATATAAAATCAAATGCCAATTTGACTTGGCATAATTGATTATCCATTGAAGAATAATATTGAGAGACTTATTCACAGCATCAACCTGACCATTCGCTTGCGGGTAATAAGGTGATGAATGTTCTTTTATGAACCCGATATTTGTCGTTAACTCAGTCATAATTTGTTTTTGGAAGTGAATTCCATGGTTAGTGACAATCTCCTTCAGGATGTCGAGCCTTGCTACTATCCGATTAAAGATGAAAAGAGACATTATTTATCCATCATTGTTGATAGTTGGCATAACTTAGACCCACTTTGTGAAGTAGTCTATTGCTATGATGATGTAACGATGCTCCCTGGCTGAGGTCGGGTGACACGTAGTGAAATAAATCCCCCACTTGGTGAAAGGACCAACAACAATGAGAGGAAACATAGAAGCATGATGTGCCCGCATCTTCCAACAAAAGATCTGGAACGAGTGGCACTTCTTGACCACCTTTACACAATCCTTGATTAACGAGGGCCAGAAGTAACGTGCACGTAGAATATTTTGGGTTGTTTCCAACCCAGAAAAATGACCGCCACATGCTTCAGTGTGACAGTCGTTCAAAATGAGCGCTGCTTGTTTATGTATAAGACATCGACAAATAATGCAATCCATGCCTCGACAATACAAAGTGTCATCGAGTATAAGATAATTTCGTGCTTGATGTCAAATGCGTCAATGCTCATCACGGGAAGCAGAAGTGGGGCACTTCAAAGTCTGGAGATAGACTACTATATCTCCATACCAGGGGTCTAAAGATGCAATTAGAAAAATATCTCCTTTAATGGGCGATTCTTCGGGCATGATATCACTAGATTCAACTGAAAGTTCCAAAATGAGTTTGGCAAAGACCAATGAATTTTTGGATTTCGTAGAAACAAAATACAAGTCAAACTCTTGTAAGATGGCTATCCATCTACTACTATTTCCACCAATGACCCATCGTGCTAACACGTATTGGAAAGGGTTCACGACATAAATGAAAATAGTCTTGTGAAGAAAAATGTAGTGACGGAACCATTGGACAACATGAAATGCTTCCAAAGCAAGCTTCTCAACGTGAGAATAGTTGAGTTTTGGCCCAACTAGGCCTCAGCTAAGGTAATATATAACATTCTCTTCAAGTAAATCATCTTATTGAACCAAGACCATGCCGATGGTCGACTCTGCAATAGCCAAGTACAACAATAAATATATGTTATAATCGGGAGGCCGGAGCAAAGGGGAAGACGTCAGGGCACATTTCAACACTTCAAAGGAGTGTTGAGCAGCTTCATCCCAACATAATGGAACTCCCTTTTTCAAGAGACGCATAAACCCTTTAGTGATCTTGGCGTAATTCGCGACAAAATGCCGAAGAAATTTTTCTTTCCTCTGTAAGCTCTGAAGTTGAGGTAGCATGCACGGGGGAGGAAATTGAACTATCTCTTCAACCTTGAGAGGATCGACCATGATCCCTGTTGTCAAAACAATAAAACCTAAGAGACGACCTGATGTCAGACATAATTTTTTCTTGTTAGGATTCAAGTGAATCTGATAGTAGCGACATCGTTCAAATATTAGTCGAATATGAGAGGGATGATCAGATCTCTTGCGAGAGAGTGATTCTAGATCATCAAGATACACCTTGACTATGTGTCTAAGGTCATGAAAATAAAATGGTATAGCTTGTTGAAAGGTGGCTCCAACATTATTCAAGCCAAAAGGCATATTAAGATCCACGAACGTACCCCAAAGGACAAATAAAAGATGACTTGTGTTGGTCCTTGGGTTTGATTTAAATCTGATTGTATCCCGAGAAACCATCCATGAATGAAAATACCTCACAACCTCTACACTCATTAACAATATCATAAATGAATGAGGTGGGAAAATTATCTTTCAGATAGGTCTTATTCAAATCATGGAATTCCATGCACACACGAATCATACCTTGTTTCTTGTTAACCAGAACCGAGTTTGACACCCATTCCATCAACTGTATAGGGTAGATAAAATCGACTTTGAGAAATTTTTCTACTTCTGCCTGAATTTCTACCACTTTTCAATGATTCATCGGATGAAGCTTCTATCGAACCAGTGTGGCATCAGGATAAGTCGTAATTTCATGCTCAAAAATTCATGGGTCAATTCCTGGCATTTCCTCGTAATACCATGCAACAAACGTCGTGAAATTCCTTGAATAACTCAGTGTAAGTTTGAATCTCTTCAAGGGAGAAATCTACTCCAATGAAAACATTCTCCATAAGGCCAGGGGTTTTGGGGATATCTATTGGAATCATTGTAGTGATACTCACCATGTTACCCTCGACATAAAATTTGTACGTATCCAAAGGATTTATAGGACAAGAATTATCTCCATTCATGGTCGAAACAAATTCTCCCACCTCTATTCTCCTTAACTTAGGAAGGAAGTATGATCTATGATGTAGATAATCCCAAGGTTTATCGGGACCGGTCATTGCCTTGAGAATCACCTCGTCAGAGGGAAAGACCAGGTCTAAAGGATCTTGAGTGGAAAGAGAAACCTGAGTCCAAATAGGCTCAAGAACTGGATCTAACTTATGAGGGGGAGTCAGATCGAGGTTGGCTGATGTTTTCTAGACAATGTTGTACGCAACCTCAGTCGTGGACAAGGGAACGACCATTCTAGGATGCCTTGTCCCTTCCATCAAGGCCGATGGGGAAGTGAAGGTACATGGATCATTAAAGTATCTCATTTTCAATGATGATACTTGTAGAATTACAGCCTTAGGCTAGTCAGGAACAACTGATATAATCTTGACCTCGCTAGAAGTTGGTAGGTAATCAAAAGTTCCCATCAACTATGGAAAAAAACTAGCACCTAAGTTGACAATGTCGGGTTGCGAATTATCAATCATCGGGAGCATGGAAGACCCTCATGAAGGTTCAGGACAAGAGAAGGACAATTGGTCAATGGTCACAATCTGGCCCTCGTGTTGAAAACAAAAGACCCAAAAAACCATAGAAACCATTGCATACATTGCATAAGTCCAACGCCTTCCTAACAACAAGTTATAGTCGATAAGCGCTTCAACCAATTCAAATTTGACACGCACATTTTTACCTCCCAACTACACAGGGAAAGAAGGAATGATCCCATGTGGTCTGAACAACCAGTTGTCAAACATCATAAGCGATGTAGGTAACAGAGACAACCCAGGTTGGCCAATGGCCTTCCAACATGCCAACGACATCACGCAAGTCAATGCACCCTCGTCAACAACTATACGAAAAAAATTCCGAGTAGAATATTTTTTGGTGTAAGCCACTACTATCTGAAACACAACGTGGTAAGGAAGAAAGGGTTTCAAGTCGGTTGGATAAAAAATGACCGCTCCCAGGTTACAAGTCTCTATTGATCCCAAGGCAGATAATAGGTATTTTCTCTGCAAAGGGAAACTCTAGAAGAATTCCAAATAAGACATTGCGCAATGGGTCTATGCCAAATATTCCATAATGGATTATTTCTGGGTAGCCCTCGCATTTGAGTTATGAGAATCCTTATTAAATGCACCTTTTGGGATGTGAGTTATTATTTCTCCCACCACCTTCTCGATATGGAGAGGAGTCGGTGGGTTTGTGTCTTTGTTTCCCTTCTCGAAAAATTCAGGCATTACGTAAACTCGAGCCCTGTTTGCTATATTACCTTCGACATTCATCATATAAATATTTGCAGCCGAGTTGTTATCGGTAGGCATGGGGGGTCCCTGACTGCCCCCTGCCGTGCTCGAGGATATTGAAGCTTGATCCATGTTTTTTCCCTGTGGAAAAGGGTTTGTTAGCATAGCAGGCTGGTGTTGCAGCGATAGCTTATGGGCTTCTACAAGTCGAGGGCACGGATGATTCGGGTGGTCTTCCGTGCAAATATTACACAAATACTTTGACTTATTCTTCTCCATTATTCCCCCTCCAACATTATTGGTAGCCTTTTTATCCCCTTTACCCTTCTTATTCCATTGTTTCTTATTTCCCTCGGGCTACTGTTTGGCCTTAGGTTTCATCGAATTCACATTGTGTACGTTAGACATCAAGGTAGTGGGAACATCTGAACTAGAATTCTGGTTATCCACAGTTTGTTGTATTGACAATTGTTGCAACTGATTCGAGAACAGGTCCATGGAATTACCTTGCGTTGAGCCCACAATACCATCAGCATGGGGTCCCTACTTTTGATTGGCCTTATCGAGAATAGACTATGGCATATCTGGAAAAATATCATAGAACATGCCGGACTAAGAGTATATCAGTTCAAGCTATTGCGCTCTCATAATCGCCTCCTCTTCTGAAAACACTCTAGAAGTTTCTACGTCCTTGGATATACAGGGCACCAAAGACTTCAGGAACCACTCAAGAAAGAAAGAAGAAGGGACCTAGACCTTAATTAAGCTCTTTCGACATTGCCATTCTCGAATATGATCAGAGATGTGGTTATCCTTGGTTTTCTCAAAGTTGGCCAACAATTCTGTGTCGGCGTCGTATCTCAAAGGTAATTAGAAATGGTTCAAGAACACCATCACCTAGTCGTTGAAGTAAGAGTACCTCGAGCATTCAAGGTCAATATACCATTTCGTAGCACCCCCTATAAGAGTGCGTTGAAAAATGAACAAATGGATGGAGTCGTCCCTCAGTGAGTTTGACGAGCACCATAAATGAAAATTCATCACATGATTACCTAGATCCTTGCTAGGCTTACCCTCAAATTTTGGAATATTTGAGGAAAACTTAGTCAGCATGGGGGGCCAATGCGAATTGTGAAAAATTGGGTCATTCCATAATCTCGAAAAGTATGGAAGATGTAACGTTTCCAGAAATGGTAGTTTCAATTGTGAACTATTTACAAGAAAAGAGGGTCCCAGAATTTGACTGGCACTAGGTTTCTAGGAAAATTTGGATTGCAGGCTAGGGTTCTGGTAAAACCATGGCCTTGACTAGCACACGGTAACTGCGTTTATTGAGGTATCATCGGATGACTCCCGTAATTGCACGACATAACTTGTGTGGGGATCGCTCCCTGCATTGTTTTCCAAGGATTTTGGAAGGGGATTCCCCCATCAGATCCAACGAGCATGGGTACAGATCCTTGCCCTGGGTTTCATTGACCATGGAATGGGTTGCCCCTGATCGACATCCCTTGCGAGGGAACTGATCCCTACCAGGGATTCCAAAGACCCTGTGTGTAGAAAAAGCCAATCATCCCTCCTTATGAAGGAATTGTACCCTACATCGGGTTTTGTTTCCCAAAACTGGGGTTTCCCCCAGTCGAGACAATAGCCGAATAAAAAGTGTTGTTCCCAAACATGCTAAACAAAGAGAAATACATAGATCACACTGGCATTGTATAAAATGAAGGTCTTAAACTGCCTCCATCGAACAAGCTATAATTAGCATTTGGCCCGATTGGTGGCTAAAAAGCACCATCGAGCGAAGGGGACAGAGGAGGTATATGACCTCCACCATAAGGGATAGCGTTAAAAGGGACTGAAGCACCCCCGATTGACCCTTGCATGGGAGTGTTTGAGCTCCATGCCCCCATACCCATGTTCTGTAAGGTAGAGTAGGTAAGAACCGAGTTTGAATCAAAGTTGGGTATCCCATACGAGAAGGGAGGGCCCATCGCACTCTAAGTAAACAGAGTGGTGGTCGACATTGATAATGGTATCAGACCACTGCCCAAAGTTGAGGGGCTCGAGAATAGTGTGGTCCTAACTAGCGAAGGTGGGAGAGGAGGTAGGATGTCCACTGTGGTAGTAGTCATAATGGTAGTATGAGAACTCCTGAACGAAATAAAAACATTCACTTCCATTGTCGCTTGTAGGACTAGTTGGTGCTCAGAAGGTGTCACCTCGGGGGGAACAACCTAAATCAATATCGGTGCCGACAAGTCATTAATCGAAGGGTTAGATGGCCTAATAAATTCTTCCCCAAGGTAAGAGATGTTAGTTGACTTTGTAGTTGAATATTCTCCTCACAGAGTAGGATCGAGCACAGTTTCCTATAACCTGATCTCTTCGAACGACCCTTCTTGGTCAATTTTTTTCCTTAACGGTGGCAGATGTGGCTCCAATGTAATAAACGATAGGCCTTGAAGCCTTCATGACTGATGGAGCTGTTGATATTCCACCTTGTGAAATTATCAACCAAAACAGTAAGTCTTAAGTAACATTTGAACACCAAGCACACACTAAAGGGTTTCCTAAAGACAAATCAAGCAGTCGACTATCTAGTAGGAAGGACAGTTACGCCAATCGACACTAGAGAAACTAAGCAGTAAAATTGAAACTCAAACATGGAAGAACCCTCCGGGCATACTTTGTGAAGCATGATCTGACGTCTGCCCTAGGTACCGCAGTATACCCTCGCAATTACCTATGTAAGTCCCTAGAATATGGGCAACTAGGTTTCTAGCTTGCAGTCAGTCACCAGGCAAGTACATTTGATAGTCTGGAAGATCGTAATGAGAAGGATAACAAGTCTGAAGCCTATAAAGGGTATCGAAAGAAAATGGTCTCGAAGACAACAAAGGATCTCAAACAAATTTGAGGTCCACGAAGCTCCATAGGCAAATGCAATTAGTATTATTCCTGAGATAGACCCTCAATATATATTCCTCACTACCTTCATTCTGGTTTTGGAGGGGTTATCTCCACTCCTTTCCTCACAAAAACACGTGTTTATCCCCTATGTTAGAGGGGGGTCCTGGATAGCTTTTACGACACTGGAATTAAACACTCCCTAACTCAGACTCCAATGTTTGATTTAACGACCTTGAAGAGTTTCCTCTCCAAACCTAATTCAAGGCCCTAAGACCCTAAACTAGTTTGTGAACCCTACAAACAGAAAAGTCTAGTGTATTTTAGATTAAGAGTTATTTTTAAAGGATTTATTTACCCACAAGGTATGGTAGTGAAACTAATGGTGTTATAAAGAGATGAAAAAGAGGAGAAAAATAAATCACTTGAAAGAAAAATTACTTCGAATTTAAAAGCAAAGCTTTGTAACTAACTCTCTGTAAACTCAAATTTTCTTAACTAACATTTCAAGATCTTGTAAAGAAAACCTAAAACTTTCTTTCAATTAAATGCAAGCTACTTATGTTTCAATAAACCAAGAAGAACTTGAAAAGAAAGACTCTTTTTCCTTTTTGCAACTAACCAACTTTAACTACTTTACCAAACTAAAATGATTTTTTTTTTAAACCACTTTAAAGAGAAAAACTAAAGTAAATCTTTTTTTTTCAAAGAAAGTAAAAAGGACAAAAAGAAAACTGAAACAAGACTGGAAAAGACCTTCATCCCACTACGGATCGCAGGGATTTAATCAAGAAACCAAAAAGGAAGATCTTAAGACTCAACAACTTTCTTAAAACCTATTTACTGTAAATACAAGAAGACTAAGGAAACAAGTAAACTGAAACCTATACCCAAGCTATGGCCACAAACAAAGACTCTTGATTGATCCAAGAAATACCTAAGAAGTGTGAACTTCAATAAGGAAAGAGGAAAACTCCCTATTTTTCAAAAAAATTCATGAAACAAAGATGTGGGTTTTTGCATCAACAACTTGTGTATGTACATGGGTTGTTTACTATGCAGAGCATGTATGTATGTGGGATATCCTAAGATAGGGCACGTACACCTATGTGTCCTTTGAAAAAATGAAAATAATTGGAAGTCTTACAGGGCAGGGACAACTGGTATGCACCCTGTAGGTGACCAGAATCCCTTGACATGCTCAACAAACTTGAAATAAACTTGAAAGGAAAAAAAACCAATCAAACGACCCAAAATCCCCTAAAAACCCTATAGGTAATCCCCATTATGGTCGCCAGTTATGCTAGTGGGAAAACCCTCCTTTAACTAAACTAGGGTTCAAGATGTAGACAGAGCGAATGACCGTCTAAAAGTCAATCAATTCTCTATTCTACCCCAAAAATACCAAAACTAATGTAAAGAAATAAAATAATATAAGATATCAGGTAACTATACCTTTGATCCCACATCTAGTGATGATGTCCTCAAGCTTGGTAAGTCTAATGATTGCACATCTCCTCCCAAGGCTGGCCTACATCCAAAGATAGGCAAACAAGGAGTAAAAGAAT
>JZKD02S2390250.1:0-16049 GCA_000966675.3 Picea glauca | reverse complement strand
TATGAAACCTTAATGGTTTCCTTCTGCAAGTAAACACATGCCCTTTCAGCTTCTTGTTGCAGTTTTTAATGGCACCCACAACTCTCCCTTTCACTCTCCTGTGAAAGCTCAGAGTGTTGGGCGTTAGGTCCTTTTCTTATATAAGCCCCCTCTTGATGTGACCTCGATGATGACCACATGATTTCGGGTGTGGATACAAGCGGTTTGAGGTCAAACTAATTTTGGGCCTGCAATCCTTCTCAACCCTCCATGTGTGCTCCTGACGAAACCATCGTTTCGATTATGGCTCGCCCTCTATATTTTAAAATCCACACAACTCTTATTCCTGCAATGCTATGGGATCGTCGATCTCATGATCTTGATGATAACATATAAATCGATGGTTCAGATATGTGCCTTTCGAAACTACAGACTAGATCTGCCCCTCCTTTGATCAATGGTTGTGATCTCCTTCGCAACTCCAGACTTCAGGGTTTTGAAATATCAAAACCAACTTCCTTCTGTACTCAAATCTTCTGGAAATCATGATCTGTTGACACATATCTTTCTCAATCAATGGCTCTTCTCCCACTTCGGATGTTTGACCTTTCAACTCATATCAATGGTCCTATGACCCTTTTCTCGATCGACGGTCGAGATCTCCTTCGGCTCTACACACTTCTAAGATCTCAAATCTAAAAATTATTTTCCCATATGGTTTTTACCTGAAGTTTGTGATCCATTGACACATGTCCTCTTGATCTAAATATCGAGTATTTCTTCAGGTCTTTACCTGGAGCTCACAGATGTGTGCCATGTCTCCTCTGAATCCAAAATCTATGAACCACTTTGGGACCTTACCCCAAGTTCACAGATTCATGCCACCTCTCCCTTAGATCTCACAACCCATATTTTACTTTGGGTCTTCAACTCCTCACACTTCAAAAATCTCAAATTTCAAATTCACCTCCTTCTGAACTCATGATATCTGACAGTTCATATTTACTTGGGTGATCCTACTCTTGGAGTCTTCCCTGAGCAATCTGACGATTCAGATCTATTCCTGCTAATCGGGCAACTGAGATTATATTTCGGGTCTCCTGCTCTTCGGGATCTGTAAATCTCAGTTATCAATTCTTGTGAGTTTTCCCTCTCCTCTTTGTGCGAAGCACTGAGGCTCGTGCACATCACTCTGATCAAACGGTTGTTGATCTTTTTCACAGTGATCAAATGGCCACTGTCACTCCTCTCCCCTAAAATTTTGATTTCTCTCGACTTGGAAGATTTCTCTATATTCAAAGGTTTCAAACCTTTACTCCTTCTTACGAGTCTGACTATCAGCTCTCTCTAACACTTTATGGAAAGTGCTATCCCTTCTGAGCTTCGTCCTTAAAAGTATTTTGATTCCCCATGCACACCTTGCATTCTCAGGATTTCGATAACTCAAATCGAAGGATTTCTTGAAAAGAAATTCTTCTTGCCCACCTGGCGTTACTCTTATTTGTGTTCTTCGATGCTTGGTCATTTCAAAACGTTGTGCACACCTTGCACCCAGTATAAGTTTCCTTTCTTCTCTCTGAACTTCTCTGAGTCACTCTGAGACTCAATCGAAGCACTCCTTGCATTCGCGATGCACACCTTGCATACGAGTGTCATAAGAGAAACAATTGAAGCTCATCCAGATTCATCACAACTTCATACAATCAATCTATCAAACAATCATACATGAACGAACTGAAATAAATCACATACATAGAATATAACATTCATTCATCCATACATCAAATGAACACAGTCTAAGGATTTGGGACAATTATGTCAGTTCTATTCCTTCATGAAAACAAATTACATAATGTTTCTTCTACTCTACTATGTTCTACTGATCTCTCTGATCTCTTACAATACTCATACATTCTGCTCTAGTACAATGCAATAATAAACTATCTAAAGACTGTCTCCATGAGCTCTCTCGTCCTGTTTGCAACCTATCTTATCAAACTCTTAGCAGTTACCTACTCTGTCCTATTACAATAACTAATAGTTATTGGCAGATAAGAGTCAACACTCAATATTTTTAACCCCTTACAGTCTTTCACGACTTTACAAACAAGTTACATTTTTAAAATGTTGTTTACAAAATATCTCAACAACCCGATTTAATTCTGAGTTAATTTCTAATTTGAAACTCTATCATTACTGAGATGTCGTTCCTTTGCCTCCACGCTTTCATTTTGAATTTGAAGGCGATGCTCTTGCATCATACTCCTTTGGTTAAAATTTTCATGGACTCCTGTCCATGAGCTCTTGCACTTTCTTTCCATGCTTCAAGATTTTAGGTTATGTAAACTAAATTGCATCTTCCATTGGATGATCTTTCCACTTCACTAAGTATTCAGGATATGTCTTTCTCTTGGTCTTCTTTCCATATCTTTGTTCATTGATTTTCTCCATCTGAGGTTTTTTTGTTGTGGGTAATTATTATTCCCATTGAAATTATCTCTAATCATTTGATTCTCCTTCCTCATCTCTCATGTAAGGATATAGTTCTGCAACATTGAATATCAGCGATATCCAAACATTTTCTGGCAACTCAATTTCATAAGCATTGGCTGCAAATTTTCTGAGAATCCTGCATGGTCCTATATTCTTCATCTTCAATTTGTTATATGTTCCCCTTGGAAACCTTTCTTTTATCAAATGAGATAAAACTTCATATCCAACTTCAAATTGAACTTCTCTCCTCTTTTGATCAAATCTACTCTTGTATTTCTAGCTGTTGTTCTGTAGCTGTTCTCTGAATCTGTCATGGAGTTTCTGCATTCTTGTTGCAAAATCCTCTGCTCCAACACTTCTGAATTCGTCTTGATTCATATCTCTCAATTCTATAATCCCTCTTAGCTGTATACCATACCCAATTTCAAATGGAATTTTCCCCATGCTTCTGTTCACTGAATTGTTGAATGCAAATTCTGCTTGTGCTAGAATATGATCCCATTGACGACCTTGCTCAGTGACTAAACTTATTAACAAGTTTCCCATACTCATGTTTAATACTTCAGTTCTTCCATATATCTGAGGGTGATATGTTGAACTAAAGGACAAGTTTGTCCCTACCCTCTTCCATAGAGTCCTCCAAAAGTGTCCTACAAATTTGGTGTCCCTGTTTGAGACTATGCTCCTCGGCAATCCATGTAGTCTCACTACTTCTCTAAAAAACACATTAGCTATGTGTGTAGCATCATTTGTCTTCTAGCATGGTATGAAATGTGTCATTTTTGAAAATCTGTCCACCACAACAAATATGGAATCGCTCCCTTTTTGAGTTCTAGGAAATCCCAAAACAAAATCCATACTGATTGCATCCCACGACCTTTCTGGAATTGGTAATGGCTGATACATACTAGTGTTCTATTCTATTCCTTTTGCATATTGAAAAATTCTTCATTTGTTCACAACAATTTTCACCTCTGCTCTCATGCTCGGCCAATAATAAGAATTACTCAGTTGTGGAAATGTCTCATTTTTTTTTTTTAAATTGAATAGTTATCAACTATGAAAACATATGATCAATATTTTCATTTTATGTCATGTGAAGATTCCATAGTCAAATCACTTCAAGAAGATCGAAATCAACAATCAAGTGAAAGGAAAAAGTTGTAAAAACATTAGAAAAAGTGTTAATATGATACAAACAAATATTTAAGTATGATAATTGATGGCATGGACCAGAATAAAACACTTCTACCACATTTTTTCCATACACCCAAAAATTTATAGGAAGAGAATTTCATTCAGTTTCACTTGGTTGCTTGTATGGTTTTCAATGGAAAAATGTGTCCAAGGGTTTACTTCATAGCTCCAAATATTCATAATGATGCAAATATGACCATCACCATAATTCATCTTGTGCTCACTCATTGGTCTAATAATATTCCTCAAGCTCTCTATCTACCATTGAACAACACTAGTTGTGAAAATAAAAATCAAATTGTGTTTGGATATCTAAGAATTCTTGTTGAAATGAGAATATTTCAAAAGGTGAAAGTTGGTTTCCTTCTTGTTGGACACACTCATGATCATATTGATCAAATGTTCAGTCATTTTTCGGTAACATTGAAGAGGAGAAATGTTCGAAGCCTACCATGATTGATTGAATGTATTAAGAAAACATACATTCTAGAGATTGTTTTTCATATATTAGAAGAAAATGTTGACATGCGAATATTTATTTAGTGATCACAGCATGAAGAAAAATGTATTGAGTAGCTTAAGGAAATTAGCTTCCAACATCAATTTTGTTTCAAAACAATTTATGGAAAAACATGTATATGGAGAAAGAAGTATTCAACTACTATAGAATGGGGGCCTTCATCAAGATTACCATTTTTGAATTTCATTCCAGATCATCCAATATTTGCATCAACGCTATTATTTTTACAGTCATTTGGTGAAATCCATAATGCATAGAGGTGTAATAGAGATGTAGATTATTCTGAATGCCTTGAAGAAATAAAAAAAGTCCATTAAGGATACATATGAGTGCTTTGATGTCATTGATTCTGTTTGGTGGGATTCTTGTTTCAATAGTCAAAGTGACATAATTTCAAGCTCAACAAATGAAGATACATTGTTGAAGACTCCATTTCATTGGCCACAAAATATGTCAAATGAATATGAAGAAAAAAACATTGTTAAAGTTCAACAAAAATCTCAAGGTGTTATTGATTTTAAACAAGCAGAGGAAAGAGAAATATATATTGGTTCGTGAAGGTCACGTGCACAATGTGAAGCTGTGGAAGACCTTTACATGGGTTTAGTAAAATATATTAAGGAGGGTAGCATGATTGTAGTTTTAGCGACTAAAGATCCACATGGTGATCCATTCTGGATTGCAAAGGTTATAAATATCGAGAAAGAAAATGATGATGTTATTGCAATTGAAGTGCATCGGTATGCAACAAGTATACACCCATTCAATGGTGTGTATAAGTCATAGATGATGGTTGAGAAACATGCCAATAGAAAAAGAAAAATAAAGGGTCAAAATAAAACTCATTGTCGCACTGACCTCTTAAAGTTAGATGATGTTGACATACTTGTTTATGACTTTAATTTGACAAAGAGAGGAACTCTTCACTCCAAGATAACAAATATTATGAAGAGGTTGTTTCCACAAGAAATAAATGAAAGATGGGAGTTTGTTGAACCTAGTCATAGATCTAAAAGGCATTTGACATCTAAAATGTTGGGAATGCATGTAGACTTAGATGGTGCATTCATCGACAATATAGAAGAGTATGGATCATCTACATATTCATCTAATCATTCATATAAAGACAATGTAGACTCTAATGGTATTTCAGAAACCATGAGTCAATATGAATAAGGGTATGAAACATTTTATGTATTTTTTATCCATATGGTGTTTGTATGGTAACTAGAAATGAGCATTGAACTTGCATATGATCATGAAGTTATGAATCTATTTTTATGTTTTATGAATTATATGTTTTGATTATGGATAATATAATAAAATTTCTTAGTTCATATGTTTTGAATATGGACACTATAACAATAATTTTAAGAAATAATTTATATTTCATTCAATGTAACTTGTATTTACTTTTTTTATTATTAAAATTAAAAAAAATATTAAAAAGTAACGTTGAATTTTTAAAGTGTATTGTGATATTTTCATGGCATTATGTATTACCTTGTGATTTGAGTGATAATAAGATTTTAAAAGTAAGCACTTAAGGGTTGATTTTATGATTTTTTTTACAATAATGATGAGTTATTTTACTACTTTATAAAAATGTGTCATTTTCATACCCCAATTTTAGAATGGGTGCTACCGATAGTAGTACTTTTCAATTTGATGGTTGATTTTGAGGTTTTTGTTTTAATGGTACTAAGTTCTAAAATACGATTTCAAATTATCTAACATTTTAACATTTTGAAAAAAAAAATCAAAAACATCTTCTTTTTTAGGTGTTGATTTTAAAGTTTTCTTGAGCTATTGTCTCAGCTTTGAAGGCCATGTTTGAAAAATGTTGTAATTTTGACCGTTTTTTTATTTTGATGTTTTTAATGCAAAAATATGGGGTTTTTGGGCCAGAGTTCTCTTTTTGAGGTCAAAGTTCTCATTAAGTCAGTAACTTTGTTATCTCTAAAAATATTCCCACAAATATCTCTAAAATATTTGATAACAAAACTTCCATGATTCTTCTCCATCCAAGATACTTGAGTGATCCTTCAAAATCATCATCAAATCTTCAAGGGTTGAAAAGGAAATTCGAGTTTGAGGCTAAATTGTAAAAATTGACATTATTGGAATCTCAAAATATACATGTAAACATCACCAAACTCACCCAACTTCAAGGATAAGTGAAAACATATTAATTTTCTAATATTTAATCATAAACTCACTTAAAATACTAAAATAAATGCATTCAAAAATACGGAAATTAATCCCTCATATAAACATTAAAATGGTATTAATACAAGATTACATATAAGAGGAAAATTATTAAATGTCAAGGAAAAGGTAGGTAAAAAGATACCATTTTGGTGACCCATCATGGTTTCCAAGGTGAAATCTTTTTGTTATTACTATATCTACGAATGATTTCTTCAACATTATTTTATGTTCCCAATTAGAGGGTGAAAGTATTATACAATCAAAATTAATGCACACTAAAGGAGACAATTGAAGAGGTTTGGGACTCTCTTGGCCCTTAGAGAGAGAGAAACCAATAAAGGGAGGCAATAAAGAGGCAAAACCAAAACAAGAAAAGGGGATTTGCTCAAACATTGGGAATCTCTAGAGCAATGGAATTTGAAATCTTAGGAATTTAATGGCACATAGGTGGATAGAGGAAGATTGAGAATGTGAAGTTGAAGGAAAACATGGAGTGTTTGAGATTGTCCATGGGAAACAAGGATTATCTCATAGCCAAGTTGTAATCTATAAAACATAGCCAAAGAGTCAGAATACACAAAATCAAGAGTAAGAATATACAAAATCTCTATATTTTAAAGGGTGTATGGATTCCATTTGTAATAATGCACGGGTGTATAAAGAGCCAAACAAAGGCCATTTCTGGTTGGTCTTCCCAAAACGATTTCTAGAATAATTTTTTTGTTATTATTGTCTCTATAATTGAATTCTTGAACTATGATCTCCTATATGCAAATATTGTACAAATAAAACTAATACACATAAAGTTCCACAAATTAATTAAGACCATTGTAAGTAATTTTACTCCACCAGAAAATTCAATCTATAACACATCACCATGAAATGTTTATTGTAAAGAAATACATAAATAATGTTGAAATAAACATGAAATAACACATAACACATTAACTAATAAACAAATTCAAATATATGTATTTGAATTTTTTATGTACAATATTAATATAGGTATAAGATAAGGATTACCCAAAATCACTTCCTTTTCAACCAACAATACATGTCAAAATCTAAGAATAATTCAAATTCATATATTTGAATTTTTTTATAAAATATTAATACAAATCTATAAATACTATCCAAAATCAATTCCTTTCCAACCAATAATACATGTCAAAATCTAAGAAAATTCGTGTTCCCCTCATAAAACCACATGATTAAAGTTCCTAAGCATACTACTTACCACATGATCCAATTTCCTAAGAATACTACTTCCAAATATTTTGATGAGAATCTTCCAAAACTACCCTATTTTCAACCAATAATACAAACCAAAACTTAGGAAAATTTTAAGTATCTTTTATCACATGATCAAAGTCCCAGAAGATAGTGCCTTCATGCCCCGTGGATTTTGATGAATTGTAAATGGAAAAAATAACCAAAAAAATTCATAATTATGAAAAACCATCCAATCTTCCCCGAATGGGGTTTTTCAGTCATAGTTGGGGGTTGACATGTGGGTTGGATGGGTAGTTCAAGTGTTTACAAAATCTTGTCCATCTACTCTGTTGAAACGGTGCCAACAACTTACCAATAATTATGGGATTTGTTCATCCTAAAAAATGATATTGTTGAACTGTATTAACTCAAACTATGGTGCAAAAATTAATCAATTGGTTTCATGTAACTGTGGAGGAATTATTATAGATATATATCCCTTAGAGGCAGATATTGAGTCAAGGATAAAGTCCTTCTCTTGGGTTGTATTTTAAATATCCTTGATTGATAAATAAGAATATTGATTGCCATTGTCTCGTGGATGTTTCCATGTTAAGGGTTTTACCACGTAAAAATCCTCGTCTCTTGTGTGATTGTTATTTGCAATTTTTTCTCTTTTTTTCTACTGTAAATGTCTTGTTTTTCTTCTACTGCTCAACAAGTGGTATCAAATCATAGATTTGAAGAATGTGTATGAGAGTGATCTGGTGGAGAAAAAACTCATGTGTGGAGGGTTGTGGGTTGCAGTTTCTAAGCATGAGAAGGATGTGGATCTATGCAGAGACATGAAGATATTGAGAGGACCTCTGTTGGAGCCATTGAAGTGGTGAGATGAGTGGAGTTGAAAAATCATTGAAACACTGAGAAGAAGAATAAAATTGTTCAGGGAGAAATTCAGGCAGTTCATGTTTTTTTTTTTTTCCTAGACAACGCTCGATTTAGCAGAAGACTGAGAAATGACCATGGAAAAAAGAGTTTGGTTGAGTGAGATAAGTCGTTGGACATGTGTATTAGAAGAGATAAAAATTCAAAGAGATAGAAATTCAACAAACATATACTCCTCAAACTACATATATGTTTTTTCATCCTCTAGGTGGTGTGGAGCATGCTTATGTTAATATTCCTTCAAGAATAGTGACTATGTGGCATGATTTGATCCTCATTTTGTCATTAGATATTGGTAAGGAATCAAATCAAGTGAGGGTAGATGTGAGTCTTCAAGTGGCTGGGCAATTGAAAAGTGCAAGAAAATGGCCTAGTACTTACACTTTAGATTCTCGGTTTTGCTTTCCGATATCTTTGTTCCAACATTTGTACTACCCTCCTTGGTGGGTAGCTTTAGGTGCCATAGTTGTAGGTATTTGACCTGTATTGTTGAAGGGTTTCATGGAAAATTTCATGCTAGACATAAATGTTCTCATGCTTATTGTAGTTTCATGCACTATTGCATTAAAGGATATGAAAGAGAAAGTGATCTGGGAGGATCTAAGGAATGCTCACATAGGTCCAAGAGGATATGGAATGCTCACAGAGGTCCAGGAGGATCCATAAAAGCTCAAAAATCAGTTATCCCAAATTATCTCAAAAACTACATCACTGCGTAGAGCGCGACAATAGCTTTCCAACGACGCAAAAATATCCTCAAATGGAGTTTGTATGAAAAATATATGGTTGGTCAAAGTTCAAGTCAACCATGTCAAAATTCAAAGTCAAAGGGGTCAAGGTGACATGTGTCACCACTACAAGGTTTACACATGGAACGACCGCACAACTGTATGGCGATGACATGGCCACACCCCAAGGGGTCACGTGGCATGATCGTATGATGACTGGGTAAGTGATGTGGCAATCATACAGGTTACATGGACTAATTATTAGTCTACACATGACAAGGATATACCAATGAGAGGCTACCACGTGGAAACCTTCCATTGAAAATTATGGTTAAGGTTATTTAAAATTATATTGGGAGTCTGGAGGATCAAACCCGCAACCTCCCAAATCCTTATGAAGCCCTTTGTTACCATCATGGCACCACTTAAGTGCTTACCCATATATGTTGAAAATTATGTTTAACCTTGTAAAATGGTTTATCCGACGGCTAAAACTAATCGAGGGCCTAAGCCTTCGACCCATATCTTATCATATGTTCACATGCAATGTAATATAATTGTAGGTCATAACTCACGGGAGTTTAAATCATATGTATGCCATATATAGTATATGGTTATATGACCATATAACAACAAAAAACAAACAAATGTACATTGTGGAGGATCGAACTCGAAACCTCCGAGTTATATTCCATAAGCCTAACAAATATTCCAACAAAATCCCTTATTACAGGATTCCCCAACTAATCACTAAAATGTTTTCCTATGAATTCAGATGGGAAGTTTAATCCCACAACCTATATATTGGTCACGATTTTTAATGTTTTGACACACTCTCTGATGTGCAAACAGACCGAGGCATAGATCCCAATATGGAATAGATCCGAAGGAGGAGTTACTTTACAAATATACAGATTTGCGTACAATAGAAAAGGCCAAGTATGGTGTGTCTCGATATGCATTCCATGAGGTATAATGACTGTACCTAGGCAACTTTATACTCATTTTTCATGATTTTTTGCAAGGAGTATGAATTTTAGGTAAATTTAAAGATCAAAAATCATTTGTAAAAGTATTATTCCATATTTCCATTAATGAGTGCCATAGTGCATCATTTGTCTTATAAAGAGGGTGTGGTTGAGCCAGTTTAGAATTTGGTCAAATTTATACTTGAATTTCTCAAAATTTTGCAAGGATTATAATGGTGAACTCATTTTCTTGTTTTGATTAGTTGAATGTAAGATAGTCTATTAAATTTGATTTTTGTAATCCCATGTTGTAATGCAATTTGGTATTTTGAGAAGATGGAGAACAATCATGTTATCTAAAGAGACTTGAAGATGAAACAATATATGTGATTTGAGTTATTTTATTTTGTGTTGTTTCATCTCAATAATCTTCAAATTAATCATCAGTTTATGAGTGTTTGGATAAGAAGAACATCATCATTTTTATGAAAATCACCTCAATACGATCAGTAATTACTTTTGAATTAGGTTAGATTCTAATATGTATATTTTAAAGAAATAAATGGTATCTAAGTATTTTAGGATCAAGTGGTATCTAATAATTTTTTGACCAAGTGGTATCAAAGCGAGTTTTGATGTGATTTTACAAGTCGTTGATGTGATGAGATCCAAGAGTTCAATTGGTAAAGATTTTGAAGGATCTTATCAAGAGGACAAGATGAGTAAAGCTCTCATGAATTTGAGGCTGCAAAAGATTATTAATCGACAAATCCAAAAGGAAAATTCTAAGTTAAGGATGCAGTTGAAAGCTCCTGAGGAAGAGAAGCAGAGGCTACAAGATTGACTAATATGTCATGAGGAATTCCATAAGGGTATTTTTCTTAAATTAGAAAGAAACTTGCAGATCATAAATCAAGTATTGGCACCATCAACATCAATCCATGGAAATTGGTGAGTTGATAATGTAAAGTCTCTTATGCAAAAAAGACTACCTCTTTCAAAAGGCATGATCAAGAAAGATGAATCCTCATATTATTCCTTTTCCTGTCAAGATGGAGAATGATCGAGGAAAGATGAACCAAGAAAAAATCTAGATGAATAAGTCCTTCATAAGAAGTTAGCCTTACCTTCCAGTCTAGAGAAAGGTAACATGTGTAAGACATCTCCAAAGAAATATGTGCATGATAAAGGGGAAATGAAGGAATTTTCCACTGATAAGACTAGTAAATGGTCTATGTATCCATGTGATTCTTGTGGAACTAGTAACCATGATGTGGAAAAATGTCGAAGAAAACAGTTCATGCAAGATAAGCCCTTCAAAAACAAGGTTAAAGGTAAAGATGATTTCTCAAAGAAAAGGAAAAGTGGGAATGATAAAAATGGATCATGGTTCCAAGATGGGAATAAGACAATATACTCTTATTGTGGTAAGAGTGGACATCAAATTAAGAAGTGTTGGACACTTTACCTGCACTTATGTCTAAATCAGAACAGGGAAGATGTAAAGGCACTTGCAAGAAGACAAGCAATAGGTCCATATGAAGTTAATGGTCTTACTAGAAGATTTGAGAAAGAATACTTTTTAATGGTTGGTCTTGGAAAAGTAATATATGAAGACATCAAGAAATGGTTTGTGGATAGTGGCTCATCTCGCACCATGACCGAGATGAGGTCAATATTTTTTACTTTCTCATAATATGACACAGATTATTATGTAGGATATGGAATTAACACCAGGCAAGCGATAAAAGGGTATGGATATGTAAGATTCTAGGGAAAGTTGGGAGATTTCTGGGAATAGAACATATGTTATATGTTCTAGATTTGAAGGTAAACCTGCTCTTAATTGCAACATTTGAATATGAAGACTATGTAGTTGCATTCCATAATGGTCAGGTACTTGTGTATTCAAGGGAAGCTACTCTAGACACAACAATAGTTCTTGGTATTCGCATGGAGAGGTTATATAGGTTACTGGGAAGACCTATAGTTTGTTCCAGTGGTTTCTTGGAATCAACTTCAGATTCTGCATCAGATTCGATGTCAAACTCAACATCAACATCAAAGGAATTATCAAAGATGGGAAGCTGTGAAACTCCTTCTTGTACTAAGGGGAGGATGAGTCTGTGAATAAACCATAAATCAAACTAGATTTCATTGTAAATATGTATATTTTTAAATGTAATATGCATATGTAGATATCTCCTAAAGTTTATCAGAAGGATTGTAAGCCACTCGTTGTAAATTATAAGAGAGAGGAATTTTGTAAAAAAATTATATTGTCACCTTATATGTTGATAGAAGTGAGAGGAATTTTTTAAGAGAGTTTCTATAATTCCACCTTATATGATGTTAAGCGTGAGAAGAATTTCGTTAAAGGGATTTCTAGATAGCCACCTTATATATTTTTAGAAGTGAGAGGAATCTTGCAAAAAGGGTTTCTATGCAAAAGATATGGCTGGTCAATGTTCAAGTCAACCAAGTCAAAAGTCAAATTCAAAGGGGTTAGGGTGACATGTGTCATCACTGTAAGGGTGACACATGGCATGATCGTACAATTGTACGATGATGATGTGGCCACACCCCAAGGGGCCACGTGGCATGATCGTATGTTGAATGGGCAAGTGATGTGGAAAATGTAGAGGTTACATGGACTAATTATTTGTAAACACATGGAAAGGATAGACCAATGAGAGGTTGCCACATGGAAGCCTCCCATTGGCCATTATGATTATTTTTATGTAAAATTATATTGGGGGTCCGAAAGATTGAACCCGTGACCTTCCAAAGCCTTACCAAGGCCTCTGTTAGCATTGCACCACCACCTTAGTGCTTACCCATATATGTTGCAAATAATATTTAACCTTGTAAAAAAGTTTATTCGATGGCTAAAAATCATAAATCCCTCAACCCATATATTATCATATGATCACATAATATAACCATGGGTCATAAATCGCTGGGGTTTAAATCATATGTATGTCATATATAGTATATGGTTATATAACCATATCACAACATAAAACCAATCAATGCACATAGTGGAGGATCGAACTCAAAACCTCTAGGTTATATTCCAGAGGCCTAACCAATATGCCAACAGAATCCCTTATTACAGTATTCCCCAACTAATCATTAAATTGTTTTCCTATGAATTCAGACGGAAAGTTTAAGATCGTGGCCTATATATTGGGCATGATTTTCAATGTTTTGACACACACTTCGATGTGCACATAGATCAAGGTGATGATCCTGATATGGAATAGATCAAGAGAATGAGGTAATGTAAGGACACATAGATTTGCATGCAAGATAAAAGGTTAAGTATGGTGTGTCACGATATGTGTGCCATGAGGTATAATGATTGCACCTAGGAAACTTTATACTCTTTTTTCATGGTTTTTCGCAAGGAGTATGAATTTGAGGTATATTTTATGATCAAAGGTTATTTGTAAAAGTCTTAGTTGAGATTGTCATTAATGAGTTCCATATTGCATCATTTTGCGTGTAAAGAGGGTTAAATTGATCCAGTTCAGAATTTGGTTGACTTTGTACTCGAATTTCTCAGAATTTCGCAAGGATTCTTATGGTGAACTCATTTTTTTGTTTTGAGTAGTGGAATGCAAGAGAGTCTATTAAATTGTTTTTTTGTAAGTCCATGTTGTAATGTAATTTGGTATTTTCAAATGATGGAGAACAATCGTACTATCCAAAGAGGCATGAAGATGAAGAAATATATTTCATCAATATACGTAATTTGAGTTATTTTATTTTATGTTGTGTTATCTTAATAATCTGCAAATTAATCGTCACTTTATGAGTTTTTGGATAAGAAGCACATCATCACTTTTTCTGCAAATCACCTCAATATGATCAGGAATTAATTATGAATCAGTTTAGATGTTAATATGTAAATTTTAAAGGAATAAATGGTATCTAAGGATTTTCGGATCAAGTGGTATCTAAGAATTATTAGATCAGAAATATAAGAATTATTGGATAAAAAAGAGAAAGAGTTGTCCATAATCAAAACCACAGAGGAGGTTGTTGGTCACGTGCAGAGGAAAGAAAAGGTTAGTCGTTGGATCATAGTCAAGTAGATCGTAAGGTAGAGGACACATGCACTTTTCTTGAGTGGAAAAGGGGTGATATTTTTCATCCTATCACTTCTTGATCCTTGTTGGAGGCACGATAATCGATCTTGCCCTTACGATCTTTAAAATTTTGGAGATCACCACTCCTTGATTTTTTTTAGAGCAGAGATAGCTCTAGATCGCTCCTTACACAGTGAAGGAGGTGTGATAAAATAGATAATCGTGTGAAGGAGGAATCCATAGATTGGGTTAATATTGTTTTTGAATAAAAACAAAAGTTTGTCCTAAAGGTGAAAATCGTTGATTTGGGATGGACCTAAGAGCTCTAGAATGATGGATTTATTCATAGATAGGGATATCTACTAGTTGGATGCCTTGATCTGCATGTGTATGTTGGGAATGCATTTTTAGATGACCCCAAGGATAGTTCCTCACCTATTGTTTGTTTTCATGGTTGGATCCAAACGTTGTGGGAAATATCGTGCTCTATGAGCATGAGGGTATTCGTGTTTCCTAGGGTGCAGTGGAAAAGAAAGCCAGGGGTGTGGGAATGATAGAAGGCAGTCATGGGTTCATTTCTCATGCCCATGTACTGACCTCCTCTTATGTCAATGATGTTGTCGAGGTTTTTTATCCACCATGATATGCGCAAGGAATCATTAAGATATGATTGGTTGATTTGTTTCGTTGCTTGTGCAGGAGGATATATCTGCATTGAAAAGATTAAGTAGAGATAGAATTGATGCAACACACTACACTATTGATTTGTATTCTATTAATATGAACATGTATCGTTACTCAATATGGTTACAAGAAATTAGAGAGTTACCAACTCCTGTAATGGTAAACTAACTAACTAACTAGTTAAGGATGTAATTATATATTTTCCTTAACACTCCCCCTTAATTACATCCGGTAAAAACTATCACTATCACCAATGCAATTTTTCTTATCACCAGCATCCAATGCAAAGATGCAGTATACTTCACACGCCCCCTTAAACAAAACTTGGTCCTGACTCTGAGATTAATATCTCACATTTCCCCTATTTATCAAATATTCAAATTCTCTGATACAATCATTAAGTTAGCATACGAGTAGACACCCTTGTATCTACCAAAAGAGGACTTCATACCAGATTCCTTTACCAAAGTTACGAGTAGACACCCTTGTATCTACCAAAGTGGACTTCATAACACATTCCTTTATCAAAGTGGAATTAATACCACATTCCTTCTGGCCAACGCCTCAAGCTGCTCAAAACCAGGGATAGTTGTGATGTATCATGGCCAGCGCTTCATGCTGCTTCAAAGTAAGGATAAATGCTACATGATCACATATTGACCTATGTGGGCCTGATTAAATCAGGGCTTACTGAACATGGGAAACAAAGCTTGCTTATAGCAAAGCTCACAACTTCTTCCAAATGGGACCAAAATTGTAATCTCCCCCACCTCTTAAGGAAGAGGTTTGGAAGACTTAGTGGTCTAGGTGTCCCCATTAGGCCATAGTCTCACACTGAGGGAAAAGGTCAACTAAACTAAGGTTATATTCTTAAGTTGACTTGATAAAAAGGTGAAAAGGGAATTAAAAGATAACTCAACAAAGAAATAGAAGAGTTGGAGTTGGAGTTAGGGTTAACTCTAGGAGTTAAGTTAACTCAACAGGAAAATAGAAGAAAAAGTATAAAGAGAAGGCTAGG
>JZKD02S2390239.1:16424-27694 GCA_000966675.3 Picea glauca | reverse complement strand
AAAAAATTTATTTCTTTTCCCACAAAGAATAGGGGGTCTCATCACAAGCCAACCTACCATGATCATATGATACTAACCTAAGTGACATTCCCACTATGGCTACCATACTAGGGCAATGGCCTTTGACATTTTCTTTTGTCAAAGGACAAGAGGTCTCATCATGAGCTGACTTGTTCACTTAAGTTACACTCTAGTGAGTGGCATTATCATCATCTGGATACCAAACTAGGATAATGGTCTTTTTTTGGGAAAAACTTAAATTAAAAAAAAAAAAAACGAAACAAAACGACAAGTAATTAAAAAAAAATCCACAAAGAATAGGGGGTCTCATCACGAGACAACCTACCACGATCATAGGATAATAACATAAGTGACATTCCCATTATAGCTACCACACCAGGGAAATGGCCTTTGACATTTTCTTGTCAAAGGAAAAGGGGTCTCATCACGAGCTGGCTTGTTCACCTAAGTTACAATCTAGTGAGTGGAATTATCACCATCTGGCTACCAAACCAGGATAATGGTATTTTTGGAAAAGACAATTCAAATAATTATCAAGGATAGAGGCTCATCTAAGGGTTAAAAGGAAAAACTTTCGAGGCTATGGACGCCTGCTGACAAAAGTGGCTCTGCCTGTGGTATGGAAGTTTACCTTAAACGGCAATTTTTTGCGTGTATCTAGATTTCCTTCATTCAATAACGAGGCTATCATTTCGGTTGTATTCAATAAAATGGAAAAGTAAAAACATTATGATTTGTGGCATATTATTTAAATGAACAGATTTAATTTATTCGGCGTATGTATCCTTAAATCATTCTTTTGAGTATAGGTATATTTCAATTCCACGAAAGAGGACTAACGTTTAATGATTACCGTTAAAATATGGTATTTGAAAATTAATCATTGATCCCCATTGGCAGTGGCAGTAAAATCATTACCCCTCACCATCAATACCTACACTCATTACTTTCCCCTATGTTGATGGTCAAGGTTGACCTATATATTAATGAGGGGAGTGGATGCTCGGCACACTTATCGATAAATATAGTAATGATTGTAATAAATACCCACATTTGTAAACACTTAATGTCTCTGATATTTGTTATTTTCAGTAATTTTTCCTCCAAGCTAGTCTAACCAAGTCTGCTACCAGGAACGATAGTCGTCCACATTTTCTCACAAAATGGGTGGTAGAGGTGTGCACAGGGAACCAAATTTACTACAGGTTATAGATAAAGCAAGAGAAATACTACACTGTCTGGGGTGGCTGGAGTACTTCAACCGTTTTCAAGGATATGACACGAATGTCATGCTTGAATTCTTTCAGAATCTGCAAGGAGAAATCTCTATGGTGCAAGGCATACAAATCTCATTCACCCTGAAAATATTAGCAGAGGTCATAGGCTCCCTAACACGGACATTCAGTGGACAGGAAGATGCACAACACTAAAGGAANTGGTATTTGAAAATTAATCATTGA
Organism: Picea glauca; assembly: GCA_000966675.3. NCBI lineage: Eukaryota > Viridiplantae > Streptophyta > Pinopsida > Pinales > Pinaceae > Picea > Picea glauca. Next base: position 26,213 of record JZKD02S2390239.1, on the reverse strand, counting down.
TCCCCATTGGCAGTGGCAGTAAAATCATTACCCCTCACCATCAATACCTACACTCATTACTTTCCCCTATGTTGATGGTCAAGGTTGACCTCTATATTAATGAGGGGAGTGGTTGCTCGACACACTTATCGATAAATATAGTAATGATTGTAATAAATACCCACATTTGTAAACACTTAATGTCTTTGATATTTGTTATTTTCAGTAATTTTTCCTCCAAGCTAGTCTAACCAAGTCTGCTACTAGGAACGATAGTCGTCCACATTTTCTCACAAAATGGGTGGTAGAGGTGTGCACAGGGAACCAACTTTACTATAGGTTATAGAGAAAGCAAGAGAAATACTACACTGTCTGGGGTGGCTGGAGTACTTCAACCGTTTTCAAGGATATGACATGAATGTCACGCTTGAATTCTTTCAGAATCTGCAAGGAGAAATCTCTATGGTGCAAGGCATACAAATCTCATTCACCCTGAAAATATTAGCAGAGGTCATAGGCCTCCCTAACACAGACATTCAGTGGACAAGAAGATGCACAACACTAAAGGAAGTTGTGAAAACTTTCACAAACCTTGGGGAAGAATTGGATAAGAAGGGAAAGAGACTTAATCCTAGTACCCTCAAAGAACCATGGAAGGAACTGGTAGGGATAATTCAGTGATACATCACCTGTTATGGACGATACGACGTAATTCGACCTCACCACCTCAAATTTTTGGCAGCCTTAAAACAAGAGTTAGTACTTAATCTACCTTAATCTACCATATTACATGAGGTTGCCTTAAGAACACAAAAGTCCAAGGATCATTTTATTGTTATCAGTCACCATAGATTAGTCTGATTGAGGCCAATAGACCTCCACAGCTGGAGAAGCTTGAATTATGCCATGATGACCCACCACAGGAAATTGAAGATAGACATGCAGAGGAGACTACCGCCCAAAAAGAAATTCCATCTCCTCAAACCAAAGCTGAGGCATACCCTACCCAAATCAAAGAAGCATGAACCTCACAAACACAGACATTAACAAAAAAGAGGAAGAGAGAAACAACTTCCCCTAAAACCATCATTCAGACAAGGAGAAGAAGAAGACAAATTCAGGAAACAACTGAAGCAATTCAGGGTACAACAAAACAGCATGAAGAAATTCATAATTCTACAGAATAGTCTCCATAGGATAATGTTCAAGAAATTGGGAAAGCAGAATAGACCTCACAAATGAATGATCAGGAAGACACCCAACTGAAATTAGAGCATATGATAGAACAATTTTTGAAGGGCTATGAGGTAGAAATAACGCAGGTTTTGGGAAGCTTGCGAACCTCAATTGACAGAGGCACAAATAATCCAAAAAAATGCCCAGAACAAGCCTCCTCTTCAAAACCAGCTGAAGATTTTCCTAATATTGAAATGTATTTTCCAGAGGACAAAACACAGGAAGAACCTCATTTTGAAATAAGAATCCCTCTTGGACAGACAAAACATTTGGAAGGAACAGAGGAACAACCATCTGTTGGCTAGAATTAAGAATACCTTGAGACCTCTCATAAACAAAAATCAGCCAAGAGCCATAAGAAAATTAGAAAGTTAAAAAATGAAAACAAATTGCTGAAGAAAAAGGCTAAGAAGGATGAAGTATTAAAGAAGAAGGTGGGTAAACTCAAAGAAATTATTAAGGAATTGAGGAAATAGTTAGAACAAGAAGATAAATCCCACAGAAGAAAGAAAAACAAAAGGGCCAGAGTGCAAGGAAGAAACCCTCTTCTTAAAGAAGCAGTCAGTACAAATTATGTAGGGATATAAACAAACCCTGAAGAAATAGTAGTAGAAGAAATAATAGCTCAGAATGAGGAAGTAATTCCTTTAGAAACACAAGAAAATATCACAACTACATAAACAATTGATGCTGAGGTGAAGACATATACCCCAATATTAGAGGAAACAACTCAACTCCTTGAGAAAAATGCTACCATCAAGAGATTGGAGGAAGAATTGATGTAGTCTCAACAAACCCTAGTTCAAAAAAAAAATGAATTTCTGACTATGGCAGAGCATCAGGCACTCCAGTCCAAAAAATAGAGTGCTATTGTGGATAGACTGGAAGCAGAGCTTACACAGGCCCAACAAGCATTAACTCAATCCAGGGAGGATATGGGTGCTATGGAAGAGTACCAAGCATCCCAATTTCAAGCACATGGTGTCACCATTGATAAACTAAAGGCAGAGCTGGGACAAGCCCAATGAGCATTGGCTCAACACCAAGATGAGATGGTCACTAGGGATCAACATCAAAATATTTTTAAACAACTGAAGGACATGACAAAAACAGAGAGTGAGACCTATGTTGAGTTCACCAGAGCCCAAGGGAAGGTAAAAAAGGTACAAACCCAATTGGAAAAAGATTTGGAGCAAATCAAAGAATTTTTTTATGTCTACTCTGATGTTATTAATTGTAGAGCCCCTGCTACCAATTACACTTTATTCTTGCTAGAATGATATCTGTTATTGAGAGTGAAGGCCATCAGAGTAGGTAAACTTATTTCATTTGCCACTGTACCTGAGTTTATTTCATGTTTCAAAGAGCATGATGAAAAGGTACAATACTTTCTGTGTGAGTTATACTTTCATAATTTCATTCTGTAATAAGAAAGGAAAGATAAACTTTGTCCATTCATAGGTGACATACAGTTTCAATCATTTTTTTCATTTACTCGGAACCAAGTCAGATGGGGTAAATCTCATAAAACCTTCCTAAAGAGGGAAACTGGGCTAGATCTCTGGGTCAGGGGAGAGCCTCCAAATTCCTTTCAAGCCATTATGTGACATAAAACCTTTATGAAAAGAGGGGGGGTCATAGACTCCTTAGCCCCTATCCATCTACAGGTTATACATTCAGGTATCAATCATTTTAGAGAGCTTAAGGAAGAAGCTCTTGCTGCTTCTAAAATGAGATGGGATGCATCCTCCAGTGAAGTAAAGAGTAGGGAACCCTTTGGGTATAGGAATTTCTTTGCAACTAAATTCATAATAGAAAGTTATTCTATATTGCTCCAAGAGGAAGGGCATGCTTGGATTGGGTGCATACATAATCCCCCTATCATTTGGTTTCCTCCAGAAAGTTACCAAAAATATTATCAAATTAAAAAGAAAATGGAGGATACTGCTTTTGGAGAACTCAAACGAACCAATGGATTTAGGAGGCCTGGTCAACCAAACTTTCTACCTTACAACATTATTTATTTACATGTAAGATCTCAGCTTGCATGAGGACATGCAAGAAGGTAAGATGGGGGGTATGTTAGGTTATGAAAAAGGTATAAATATCTTCCTTTTTCCCACATTTCATGATATCANTGGTATTTGAAAATTAATCATTGATCCCCATTGGCAGTGGCAGTAAAATCATTACCCCTCACCATCAATACCTACACTCATTACTTTCCCCTATGTTGATGGTCAAGGTTGACCTCTATATTAATGAGGGGAGTGGTTGCTCGACACACTTATCGATAAATATAGTAATGATTGTAATAAATACCCACATTTGTAAACACTTAATGTCTTTGATATTTGTTATTTTCAGTAATTTTTCCTCCAAGCTAGTCTAACCAAGTCTGCTACTAGGAACGATAGTCGTCCACATTTTCTCACAAAATGGGTGGTAGAGGTGTGCACAGGGAACCAACTTTACTATAGGTTATAGAGAAAGCAAGAGAAATACTACACTGTCTGGGGTGGCTGGAGTACTTCAACCGTTTTCAAGGATATGACATGAATGTCACGCTTGAATTCTTTCAGAATCTGCAAGGAGAAATCTCTATGGTGCAAGGCATACAAATCTCATTCACCCTGAAAATATTAGCAGAGGTCATAGGCCTCCCTAACACAGACATTCAGTGGACAAGAAGATGCACAACACTAAAGGAAGTTGTGAAAACTTTCACAAACCTTGGGGAAGAATTGGATAAGAAGGGAAAGAGACTTAATCCTAGTACCCTCAAAGAACCATGGAAGGAACTGGTAGGGATAATTCAGTGATACATCACCTGTTATGGACGATACGACGTAATTCGACCTCACCACCTCAAATTTTTGGCAGCCTTAAAACAAGAGTTAGTACTTAATCTACCTTAATCTACCATATTACATGAGGTTGCCTTAAGAACACAAAAGTCCAAGGATCATTTTATTGTTATCAGTCACCATAGATTAGTCTGATTGAGGCCAATAGACCTCCACAGCTGGAGAAGCTTGAATTATGCCATGATGACCCACCACAGGAAATTGAAGATAGACATGCAGAGGAGACTACCGCCCAAAAAGAAATTCCATCTCCTCAAACCAAAGCTGAGGCATACCCTACCCAAATCAAAGAAGCATGAACCTCACAAACACAGACATTAACAAAAAAGAGGAAGAGAGAAACAACTTCCCCTAAAACCATCATTCAGACAAGGAGAAGAAGAAGACAAATTCAGGAAACAACTGAAGCAATTCAGGGTACAACAAAAGAGCATGAAGAACTTCATAATTCTACAGAACAGTCTCCATAGGAGAATGTTCAAGAAATTGGGCAAGCAGAATAGACCTCACAAATGAATGATCAAGAAGACACCCAACCGACATTAGAGCATCTGATAGAACAATTTTTGAAGAGCTATGAGGTAGAAATAGCTCAGGTTTTGGGAAGCTTGCGAACCTCAATTGACAGAGGCACAAATAATCCAGAAAAATGCCTAGAACAAGCCTCCTTTTCAAAACCAGTTGAAGATTTTCCTAATATTGAAATGTATTTTCCAGAGGACAAAACACAGGAAGAACCTCATTTTGAAATAAGAAGCCCTCTTGGACAGACAAAACATTTGGAAGGAACAGAAGAACAACCATCTGTTGGCTAGAATGAAGAATACCTTGAGACCTCTCATAAACAAAAATCAGCGAAGAGCCATAAGAAAATTAGAAAGTTAAAAAATGAAAACAAATTGTTGAAGAAAAAGGCTAAGAAGGCTGAAGTATTAAAGAAGAAGGTGGGTAAACTCAAAGAAATTATTAAGGAATTGAGGAAACAGTTAGAACAAGAAGATAAATCCCACAGAAGAAAGAAAAACAAAAGGGCCAGAGTGCAAGGAAGAAACCCTCTTCTTAAAGAAGCAGTCAGTACAAATTATATAGGGATATAAAGAAACCCTAAAGAAATAGTAGTAGAAGAAATAATAGCTCAGAATGAGGAAGTAATTCCTTTAGAAACACAAGAAAATATCAAAGCTATAGAAACAATTGATGCTGAGGTGAAGACATATACCCCAATATTAGAGGAAACAACTCAACTCCTTGAGAAAAATGCTACCATCAGGAGATTGGAGGAAGAATTGATGTAGTCTCAACAAACCCTAGTTCAAAACAAAAATGAATTTCTGACTATGGCAGAGCATCAGGCACTCCAGTCCCAGAAACAGAGTGCTATTGTGGATAGACTGGAAGCAGAGCTTACACAGGCCCAACAAGCATTAACTCAATCCAGGGAGAATATGGGTGCTATGGAAGAGTACCAAGCATCCCAATTTCAAGCACATGGTGTCACCATTGATAAAATAAAGGTAGAGCTGAGACAAGCCCAACGAGCATTGGCTCAACACCAAGATGAGATGGTCACTAGGGATGAACATCAAAATATTTTTAAACAACTGAAGGACATGAAAACAACAGAGAGTGAGACCTATGTTGAGTTCACCAGATCCCAAGGGAAGGTAAAAAAGGTACAAACCCAATTGGAAAAATATTTGGAGCAAATCAAATAATTTTTTTATGTCTACTCTGATGCTATTAATTGTAGAGCCCCTGCTACCAATTACACTTTATTCTTGCTAGAATGATATCTGTTATTGAGAGTGAAGGCCATCAGAGCAGGTAAACTTATTTCATTTGCCACTGTACCTGAGTTTATTTCATGTTTCAAAGAGCATGATGAAAAGGTACAATACTTTCTGTGTGAGTTATACTTTCATAATTTCATTCTAGAATAAGAAAGGAAAGATAAACTTGGTCCATTCATAGGTGACATATAGTTTCAATCAATTTTTTTCATTTACTCGGAACCAAGTCAGATGGGGTAAATCTCATAAAACCTTCCTAAAGAGGGAAACTGGGCTAGATCTCTGGGTTAGGGGAGAGCCTCCAAATTCCTTTCCAGCCATTATGTGACATAAAACCTTTATGAAAAGAGGGGGGGTCATAGACTCCTTAGCCCCTATCCATTTACAGGTTATACATTCAGGTATCAATCATTTTAGAGAGCTTAAGGAAGAAGCTCTTGCTGCTTCTAAAATGAGATGGGATGCATCCTCCAGTGAAGTAAAGAGTAGGGAACCCTTTGGGTATAGGAATTTATTTGCAGCTAACTTCATAATAGAAAGGTATTCTATATTGCTCCAAGAGGAAGGGCATGCTTGGATTGGGTGCATACATAATCCCCCTATCATTTGGTTTCCTCCAAAAAGTTACCAAAAAGATTATCAAATTAAAAAGAAAATGGAGGATACTACTTTTGGAGAATTCAAACGAAGCAATGGATTTAGGAGGCCTGGTCAACCAACCTTTCCACCTTACAACATTATTTATTTACATGTAATATCTTAGCTTGCATGAGTACATGCAAGAAGGTAAGATGGGGGGTATGTTAGGTTATAAAAAAGGTATAAATATCTTCCTTTTTCCCACATTTCATGATATCATCTTGATTGACTTTTCGGGTATTTAGGAGAAAATAGGATAGAAAATGAATAATATACTCTTTAGCATTATTGTTGAAATTATATTACATAGATCCTAAAATACAATTGGAATTGTCTGGTTTTATTACAAGATTGGTTAAATATTGTCAAACCCAAGATAGCAAAGGAAATCTTGAAGATGCGTAAGCTATTGGAGGTTGAGGACTTTATGGTGCAAGGTTGTTTTGAAGATGATTGAGTTTCTTATATTGTAACTTTATAATAGTAAAGAAATATTGAGGATCTCTCAATCCTTAGGATAGCTTAATTTACCCAGATTATTGTAATATAGAAGGGGTAAATAGATCCTGAAAACATATAGAAGAATTGCACCCAAGAACTCAGAACTTAGAATTGCTCTGCATTAGCAGTTTTTATAAATGTTGTACCAGCTATGAAATCAATAAAAGCTTTGAGTGGTTTTACCATTTCTACATAATGAATTTCAAATAGCAGTTCTTCTAAGGACCAAGGGCCCAGTCTGAAGGAGCTATTGTTCGACCTGTAATTGTATCAGTTCAATTTATGTTTTGTGATTCAATTATCTTTTACAGTAGTTAAATGAATGCATAAGTGTGTTGATGATTTTATTTCATTTGCAAGAGATAGATATTTCCTTAATCATTAGATGATTGTTTTTCCAATTCCTATTACTAAGATTTGATGTGTGACAGTTCCTCATAAGTTCATATGCATTGTTCCTTTCACTTAGTTTACATTTGTTGTTCCTTTCTATTAAAATATAGTTTTTGTTCCTTTCAATAGAAGTACAATTGTTGTCCCTTTTCGATTAGATTACATTCGTTGTTTCTTTTCATAGATAGAGTAATTCGCCTTTTTCCTTTCCAGTGATTTGATTCATAATAATAGTCAATTCTGCAAGTCTTTATTTAGATTCAATTATTGCTCTTAAAATGCATTCAATAGATTAATTAGTTCCTTTCCATTGCACAACATTAGATTTCAAATCCTATAATCTTTAATGAATGTTTGATAAAATTGATTGTTGATAAACTCAGATTTTCTTTAACTACACGTTTTTATCCTCTACAAGCTATCTGCATAGACTTTGCCAATATTCTTGAGATAAAAGATGAATCCTCGGGTTGATAAATTAATGTTAAACTAAGGTTGTTTTTAGACATATTTAGACCCCAACAAATGGGATGGTATTCAGTTAGAAGATATACTCTCTTATTTGAATGTCTTTAAGTATTTGTTTGAAGGAAAAATAAACTCATGTATGTATGTTATTTATTTAGAATATTCTAGATGTATGGTTTGTCTGAGTTTATCCATAAGAGAATGACCTAAAGTTACCTTAGGGTACTGATGCATCCTTTTCCATAAAATTTTCCTAGTGTTCCCACGAAAGAGAGTGTTCATATACTCATATGCTACTCTTTAGTAAAGATAATCCAATGATTAATGTTGAATTCTAGTTAGGGTGAAATAGTTACTTGTAGGCTAATATTTTTAATCTCTTTAATCATGCTGAAATACTAATGTTGTTTGTAATGGACTTTTTGATGGAGGAAACCTCTAAAGTTTTGAATTAGATTAAGCATAGTTCTTTAAACAATATAGGAAAAATAAATTATATCTTCGTTGTGAGGCAACAAAACCAAAAGAAATTAAAATATTTCCTTGTTAAGCAACATAACCAAAAGAAATTACATTTATTCCTTGTCAAGCAACAAAACCAAAAGAAATTACAATACTTCCATGTCAAGCAACAGAACCAAAGGAAATTATTGATTCATGATAGATTCCATTTGATGTTGCAGTCAGCTCCTTGGTTCCCGCTTAAGTGGTTACTGCAAGTCTTATTAATTCATATGAATTGACATTAGATATTTGAAATAGGCACAACATTCTTTGTCAATTATATGGTATGTCCTGATAGTACTGGATAAGGACAGTCTTCTGGTATCGGGCCAGTACAAGACCGCTGGTACTGGACCAGAACAGATTTTCTAGTACCGGATCAGTAGTGCTCATACCAAACCAAAACAAAGTATTGTTGATTCTTAAAAACTGATGTTTTAGCAAGTTCATGAAAGATCAAATAACTTACAGAAATCTACTAAAACAAATAACATGTGAATGTAAAACAAAGGAGGTAAAAATCCATTGTTACCTTCAGCTTATTAAAAAACACATCCCACACACCTATGTACAAATTTTTAAAGATAAATCAATCAATCAATGTTGATCAGTAGGAAGATATCCTTCCTTACTGATCACCTGCATATCTGAATTCTGTAGCACACGTGTTAGAAATTTGTCTTTTGACAAGGGTTTGTTATAAATTCTCAATTGGTGTCCATTCACGAGTAGGGGTGTTTGATGTTCGTAAACTGTCTTTATCCTGATTGAACCATTATCATAGATAGTGTCAATCTCTCAAGGTCCCATCCAATGAGTAGTTAGCTTACCTTTGAAGTTCTTAAACCTGTTGTCATACAACAAGGCCCAATATCCTGGTTGAATTTTTTTCTTTTTGAGATACTTGTTATGCCATTTTGTCCTCTTCTCTTGAATAAGGGTGGTTCTTTGAAGTACTTCCTACCTGATTTCATCCAGCTCATTAAGCTGGAAGAGTCTTTTTTGCTAGGCTTAATCTAAGTTCATGCCAACTTGTAAAACAATCCTAAAGGTTTTGATCTAGAATTCTATGGGGAGAAGCACCTTCTTCCCGTACACCAACTCATAAGGTGTATATATTGTTGTATTCCTCCAGGTGATTCTATAAGCCCATAAGGATTCTAGTAATCTATCAGCCCAATCTTTGTGGTGTAGTTGTACTATTTTAGTAAGAATGGACTCAATAACTTTGTTGGTAGATTCTACTTTCCCATTCGCTTGTGGGTGATAAGGTGTATATTTCTTGTGCTTGATTTGGTATTGTTCTATAACAACTTTGACCAGATTAGAGGTAAATTGAGTCCCCTGATCAGTCACAATTTCTCGAGGTACACCAAATCTAGTAAAAATTTCGTTAAAAAGGAAATCTACCA
>JZKD02S2390217.1:17678-29423 GCA_000966675.3 Picea glauca | reverse complement strand
CGGGCATGGATGATCCAGTCAAGGGTAGTTATGTTGTTGTGATGTATATTTGATCACAGCAGTATCTTGACCAGTTTTAATCAATTTCCTGTGTTATCTTTTTCCCTCTTACACTGAGTAGCTCGGGCATGGAGGATCCAGTTGAGTTGTTACAGCAGCATTGTGATGAAGGTTTGATCATCGTGTTGTTGTAACTGTTTCGTTTAGACATATTTTAGTGTCTGAAGTTTTGAATCCAAGAGGATCTTGCATTTGAAGCTTTTCCTCCTTAGGTTGTTGGAAGACCTGATGTCCATAGTAGACCTCTACACTTTTTTCTCAAGTTCTTCCTACTACGCACCCTTTATTACAACTTACTGACTGAAGTTGAATCAAGACCTCACCTGCTCATGCATTGCTTGGTCCGGATTTATGAGTTAAAGCGATATTTTCTTGAGTCTACGCCCATTCGACCCCCTTTAATTTATTCATTGTGACATACAAACTGATGGGTACTGGGCTTACCTCTGTTGCAATCCAGAGGTGACTTCTAGTGCTAACAGATCCCATGGGAGAGAAGCCTTGGGCATCATCAGCCCAGTTTAGGGTATTGCAGATGTGAACCCACATGTGAAATCAGCTAGATTTTCTTCTCATAGTCATTGAGCTTAATACTTCCAGTTCATGTACTATCAATTTGTTTAAGCTTCAATCCTTATCCGACTATAATCAGATCTTTTCAGGCCTCGTACGGCTGGCTTTGACTGTTGTTTTGTATATTTGGACTATTGTAAATAGAAGGAAAGAATTTGCAACAGAAGATGTTGATCGATTATGTACCTTCTATTGCGGGTATTCCATGCACATTGCTGGCTAAATCTGCATCTTTGGCAAAATCAATGGTTTGATTGAATCTCCAGTTTATAAATATACCGTAGTCTAAACGTTCTACCTTTTGGTTGTTTTCCGACAACCTTTTCTGTTTGATTTTGCACGAAATCCGGTGAGGAATGGTTTGATCTGCATATTTGAGTGGCTAAGTTTGTATAATCCGGGTGCCTTAGGGGTTTTTCAGCGTGCTAAATCCATTTATGCATTCAGAAATGCAATTTAAACAACAGAAAATAGTGATTTTGTCCAGATTTACATCGCTAGATTCCGACCAAAAAACCGAAAAGGTAGAACGTTTAGCCAACATCGGTAAATATACTTTTTTTAAATTGTAACTTGAATTAAAAATGCAATCAAACAATTTTCTAGATTTAAAAGGTGGTATTTATATTTAGATGTGACAACTACAAGATATTGTAGTAAACATGGTTGTAGGCTAACTCGGGAGCAATCTTCCCTCCCGAGTTCCACTTTTCAGGCAAAAAATATGGACTTGAATCCGGCCAAATTTTCAGGGGTATTCTGAGTTTGGCATGGATCAAAGTTCCATGCATTTTAGACCCTTACCTCAGGGGTTTTGCTCCATTTTAAACCAGCCCAGATGCTCAGAAAATCGATCAGAATTCTGGATTGGCCGGAAATTTAAAAGCGCGCCGCCGGAAAACCTGCCGGAAAAGTAACTCGGGAGGGAAGATTGCTCCCGAGTTAGCCCACTCCGTAAACATGTTCCCCTCACATATTATTTTTTTAAGGGAAAAAATGCTCCTTATATCAAGGAAAGAAAATAGTAAAAGAAGTGCACATGCGGGCACGTTATCTGAAGGTTAATAAAAGGACCTTCAGATCAGAACTCGTGCCTCAATTAAACAGCAATGCACATCATGAAAGAGAACCGTGTTAAAGACTCTAACATGCAGGGTATGTTTTGAATACCATCCCCTCAAATAGGATTAAAAATATGCACTTACAAGTGCAAAGAGTTTCTACAAGGATCGAGTTTCATCATAAGGAATGGGCACCTCAACATAAGGTTTGCGACCAAAAAAACAGAAAATCAATTAATTTGATTTTAACTTAATTTTCCCAATCACAATTGCATACAAGTAGTCACTTTACAACTCAGATGAATCAGTCGTGTACTAAATCATTGGAACACGACAAACTTCTCAGAAACTATATTACTGTCATGCAATAACCGTATAATCCAACAAGGCTTGCATAATAACACCATACTCTGGAACCACCAAATATTCCACTTAAGATTGCCCTGTGCTTCAAGGAGCGGGAGAAAGGCAAACTAGATAATTACATTCTTAATTACAGATAATACAAAAGACACTCCCAGCAAGTGCCTCTGCTTGTTGCAAACCCGTATGTACTTCAACATTATTTCACTTCATACTGGTACCCTTCTCTGTCGATAGCCAAAAAGCTGTAGAAAAGTACAAAATCTAATTAGCTCTTTCAAATACGCATCAGCCAAAATCACCCAGAGCTAGACCTAAGATTTAAGATCAAAGCAAATTTTTCTTACCGAACTAAAGAATGATTGTTGGAGTAACCAACAAAGAACAGGAATCCTCTGCAAAAATATCAAAACAGTGGGCCAGAAACCACTGCCAAAACCAAACAAATTGGCACTAAGCATATTAGTCCACAGTATTAGATAAAAATGCTTCTCTAGAAATAGTACTTGTAGTCTTGGGCTATAACGCTGGATGTTAAAAGAGTCCAACCTGAAGAGAACAATAAAGCCATAAACTTCCATTACCATGCCAATGACAGGCCATCCAACAAGAACCGCAAAAAATCCAACGACAAAGGCAATTGAACCCTGCAGAAATTAAAAAAAATATCAAGAGTACTTAAGCTTCAGAGCTATCTTTCTACTTTACCGAAAATAATAGCAGCTAAAATTCTCTAGCTAAAAAGCAGGGCATATTAAACTAGCAGGATGCAAAAACTATGTAGAATATGTAATTTACTGTNTGTGAACCCACATGTGAAATCAGCTAGATTTTCTTCTCATAGTCATTGAGCTTAATACTTCTAGTTCATGTACTATCAATTTGTTTAAGCTTCAGTCCTTATCCGACTATAATCAGATCTTTTCAGGCCTCGTACGGTTGGCTTTGACTGTTGTTTTGTATATTTGGACTATTGTAAACAGAAGGAAAGAATTTGCAACAGAAGATGTTGATCGATTATGTACCTTCTATTGCGGGTATTCCATGCACATTGCTGGCTAAATCTGCATCTTTGGCAAAATCAGTGGTTTGATTGAATCTCCAGTTTATAAATATACCGTAGTCTAAACGTTCTACCTTTTGGTTGTTTTCCGGCAACCTTTTCTGTTTGATTTTGCACGAAATCCGGTGAGGAATGGTTTGATCTGCATATTTGAGTGGCTAAGTTTGTATAATCCAGGTGCCTTAGGGGTTTTTCAGGGTGCTAAATCCATTTATGCATTCAGAAATGCAATTTAAACAACAGAAAATAGTGATTTTGTCCAGATTTACATCGCTAGATTCCGACCAAAAAACCGAAAAGGTAGAACGTTTAGCCAACATCGGTAAATATACTTTTTTTAAATTGTAACTTGAATTAAAAATGCAATCAAACAATTTTCTAGATTTAAAAGGTGGTATTTATATTTAGATGTGACAACTACAAGATATTGTAGTAAACATGGTTGTAGGCTAACTCGGGAGCAATCTTCCCTCCCGAGTTCCACTTTTCAGGCAAAAAATATGGACTTGAATCCGGCCAAATTTTCAGGGGTATTCTGAGTTTGGCATGGATCAAAGTTCCATGCATTTTAGACCCTTACCTCAGGGGTTTTGCTCCATTTTAAACCAGCCCAGATGCTCAGAAAATCGATCAGAATTCTGGATTGGCCGGAAATTTAAAAGCGCGCCGCCGGAAAACCTGCCGGAAAAGTAACTCGGGAGGGAAGATTGCTCCCGAGTTAGCCCACTCCGTAAACATGTTCCCCTCACATATTATTTTTTTAAGGGAAAAAATGCTCCTTATATCAAGGAAAGAAAATAGTAAAAGAAGTGCACATGCGGGCACGTTATCTGAAGGTTAATAAAAGGACCTTCAGATCAGAACTCGTGCCTCAATTAAACAGCAATGCACATCATGAAAGAGAACCGTGTTAAAGACTCTAACATGCAGGGTATGTTTTGAATACCATCCCCTCAAATAGGATTAAAAATATGCACTTACAAGTGCAAAGAGTTTCTACAAGGATCGAGTTTCATCATAAGGAATGGGCACCTCAACATAAGGTTTGCGACCAAAAAAACAGAAAATCAATTAATTTGATTTTAACTTAATTTTCCCAATCACAATTGCATACAAGTAGTCACTTTACAACTCAGATGAATCAGTCGTGTACTAAATCATTGGAACACGACAAACTTCTCAGAAACTATATTACTGTCATGCAATAACCGTATAATCCAACAAGGCTTGCATAATAACACCATACTCTGGAACCACCAAATATTCCACTTAAGATTGCCCTGTGCTTCAAGGAGCGGGAGAAAGGCAAACTAGATAATTACATTCTTAATTACAGATAATACAAAAGACACTCCCAGCAAGTGCCTCTGCTTGTTGCAAACCCGTATGTACTTCAACATTATTTCACTTCATACTGGTACCCTTCTCTGTCGATAGCCAAAAAGCTGTAGAAAAGTACAAAATCTAATTAGCTCTTTCAAATACGCATCAGCCAAAATCACCCAGAGCTAGACCTAAGATTTAAGATCAAAGCAAATTTTTCTTACCGAACTAAAGAATGATTGTTGGAGTAACCAACAAAGAACAGGAATCCTCTGCAAAAATATCAAAACAGTGGGCCAGAAACCACTGCCAAAACCAAACAAATTGGCACTAAGCATATTAGTCCACAGTATTAGATAAAAATGCTTCTCTAGAAATAGTACTTGTAGTCTTGGGCTATAACGCTGGATGTTAAAAGAGTCCAACCTGAAGAGAACAATAAAGCCATAAACTTCCATTACCATGCCAATGACAGGCCATCCAACAAGAACCGCAAAAAATCCAACGACAAAGGCAATTGAACCCTGCAGAAATTAAAAAAAATATCAAGAGTACTTAAGCTTCAGAGCTATCTTTCTACTTTACCGAAAATAATAGCAGCTAAAATTCTCTAGCTAAAAAGCAGGGCATATTAAACTAGCAGGATGCAAAAACTATGTAGAATATGTAATTTACTGTSAGTACTTACTGCTTTATCACAAGTACATATTTAACAATGCCCAAGAGACATAGATTAATACTTMAAAATTCAACATCCAATGCATTGTAACAGATTAGGATATTGATAACGGYTTGTAGCAACAAGGTATTTGAAGATATCCAGACAATCATGAATGGAATGGAAACCTGAAAAAMATACAGTACAATAATCTGCATGAATCAACACTAATTTGGAGACTCCAAAATCTACATACCTTGTAATGGCTTTGTTTCATAAAAAATTGTGCCGTTGACTTCATACCAATTGTCARCATAACGCCCGCCAAGAAGAGGATCTGATAGGGATCACAAATCAACCATTGGCTGAGTGAGGATTCATAGCAGCCTCTTAAAGCATACAAAATGTCAATACCATGCTAAGCACTGTTAACTTACATTTCCCATTGCCAAAAGACCCTTGTCGAAAAAGAAGATAACTCCCAAGAAAAAGAAAAGAACACCAAAGCCTGTCAGGCCTATCCCAATCTCTGTTACAACACAGTTAACCACATAAAATAATAATATTTTTAAATTTGTAATCTTTAATGTATGGAATAGCCAAAATTAACTTAAGCTCTATGTAAAATCACATATTTGGTCTAATGATTGGCTTGTTAATTGATAAAGGGTTGTGGTGTTCAGAACATTGGGATGGTCATGCATCAATAACAACATTATTGAGTACAACCTAAGTCACATGGTTCATGTTCATTTTCAAATACTTTGACAAAGAAAATTTGGAAAAAAATTGTCAGCGCAAAAAAGAATGATACAATCCTTCATTAAAGTCGGAAAAGAGAATTAAGAACTTATGGTGGTTTAGTCTATGAATCATGTTTGGCAAAGAGTTAAAAGATATTGTAAAAAAGTTAATGTCCCTCTATAGCTCCTTCAAGAAGAGGAACTCTTCGCATTCCCAACTGCTAAAATTATAAGGGGACAGGACTGAGAAGAGTGCAAAAATTTTAATTCAAGTGATTTTGGGCTTTTATGTCAAAATGATTCTGAAACAATCTCTGGACTACGTTGATAGCACCACCAAAGAACAAACAACTGCAAGCCGAAACAAATTGCATGAATCAAGCAACGCCTGATGGAACACCTTAGTGTCTTACAAACCCAGCAACATGCAGCTAAATTTGGATGCAAATAACACCTCATTGAAGAAAGAATAAAACCTGAAATGAGTCTGCCAGTACAAAGTGACAGCTTAAGGAATTGGTTTTATGGATCAGGGAAAATAGTACAGCTGAGATCAGTTGAATGGAGGCACAATCAAGGGCCCACCACAGGAAACAAATTTATTCCAAAACTGAATTCTCTTAAGTCCAGCCACCATGATCTTTCAATTCAATTCATAATGATTAAATTCACCAAATCTGGAAAATTTCGTCACCAGCGTTTGAAATTCGCTGATTTTCAATTTTTTCTGAGAAAATCCATGAATCTACTGGCAGAGTATAATTAGGCTTTAGCAGAACAGAAAACTGAATAATTGAGGCCGTTGATCATCACAAACTAATAGATCCGTGACCTAAAATAAAACTGTGTGTAAATTTGTAAAATAACCCAAACAAATGCTATCTATTCCTAGTTAGTGCACTAAACAGAAACAAATATAGAACACTGCACATGAACAAAGATATTTGTTGGCTGTTAGATAGCCAATAAAGAACTTTCCATTGAGTCAGATACATACAAGTTTATACAGAGCTCTCATTCATGCCTTACACAATGGCACTAAAGGGTATATAATGCTAATTACATCTGTGAGCTATGCTAATTGGGTCCAAAGGTCGGCCCCCAAGCTCACACTACTATCAAAATTACATTATTTTACAATATACTTACATGTTGGTGCATTCAAGTGCAATATAGTGAAATTTAATCAACAAGCTAGTGCTTATAGCGCAATACAGTCAAATATATGCTTAAAACAAGCATGTGTGGGAGACTGAATTGAAAGGAACAGGAATACTTCTGAGCTGGAAGCTGCATAGCTGATGTTGGGAGCTCAATTTTATTAATTCATAACTAGACTTAATAGCTTCCTTGAACATCTAATTCATAACTAGACTTAATACCTTCCTTGAACATCTAATAATGAGCTAGAGGGAGATAGATAGCTTGTTTCTCAAGATCAGTTTTCATTGCTTCAATGCTTCATTGATCATGATCTTCAGATTCTGGTATGCAACAAGCTGGAACTGCAACACAAGACAGGCATGCAAGTCATCTGTGGATCCATGAGAATCTAGACAAGTCCTCAGTTGACTTCTGCAAATGATGACTTCGTCAATAGCTTTCTTTCAAACATGTGCTTGAACTGCTGAACTATAGCATCCACAAGGAATGACCTCGTTGTGGTCAGCAAGGGTCTACTGGGATTGTCTGATCCACATCTGCAATCTTCATCTAAACACTAAACTATTTGAACTGTTGTCTTCGATATGAGCATCAATAAGCCACTGAACTGGATCACTGAGCTGGTGAAGAGGCAGACACCGAGCTTGTGAAGAGGCAGAGCACTGCCGCATGAAGATGCTGTCTTCTTTCAATCAATTGTTGTCAAACAATGTACATAAAAGAGCTGGAAGAGGAGGACGGCACTCCTGGATGAGTCCCATGTAATTATACAAGATCTTTGATCTGTTCCAAGAGCAGATGTATCTAAGGTGTGGTGTTGGAGTAGCTACCTAGTGTCTTTGAATCCTGTCACTATACTACCCACTTGAGGTTTCCATTCCCCTTGTTGGAGTAGCTACCTAGTGGCTTTGAATCCTGTCACTATACTACCCACTTGAGCTTTCCATTCCCCTCTCTGACTATGCACTTATCTAATGTGTTGTGCACTCTCTCCAACCTCATATATTCAGCCATAAGTTGTAGGTTGTATGGCAAGGCATCGATCTCTCAATCCAATTGTGTGAGCCAATCCCGTGTCTAATGGCGCTGGCTCTGAAACGCTGTAGCTAAATTTTCAATAGAGGCACCAGCCTCATCTATTGCTACTACTTTCTGCCAAATTCCTCCAAGTCCTTCTATGTAGGTGTTGAGCACGTGTTCAATCAAAAGGCTTGAACTGTTCGGACTCTCTAATCTGGGAGACCAGTGCAGCCTACTGTGCACTTTTCTTTTCTTGTAGCTGGGTTGACAGGCCCTATTGTCGGCTTGGAGTCAATCCACGTGTTTCTCTAAGTCTTTGAGGTGTAAGTTCAGGTACGGAACCTAACTCTGAGCCTCAACACAATCTTCTGTCATCTTTAACAATTCATTACTCTTCTTCATCAAATTTTGTTCCGTGTCTCTTGCTTTGCTGACCAAAATCCCTGTCCTCTTGAACTTCTACCAATTGTTCCCTCAAAGCTGCATTTTCTTCTAATTAATCACGGTGCTCTAACAATATAGTCATTCTATCCAAACCTATAATCCACTATTGTTCTTTCCAATGTGCATGATGCATCAAAAGAATCATCAACAACTACATGCTTTGTTAACACTATGCCATCTGCTTGTCTAACAATTCTCAATCTTGAAGCTAGATGATCAACTGGATCAGTTCATGATGGTGTGCCACATGAAGAGGAACCTCATCCTTGATGAAATATTGGAGTGTTTTGGTTTGTTTGTGAGTGTAGAAAACGTTGAACCTATCTGAATTCCAAGCACGGGCCTATATGGGTCATCTCTCACCACTGGTGCTGTCATGGTCAAGTGTTGCTGGGAACTTCACATGTCTTTGTCAATGCAGGTTGACTCAAAGGGGGAGGAGCATTGTGAGTGGCTCCATCATGCTACTCATTATCACAATGTTGTTGGGGTGAAGCGTGAACTTCATTGTTGTCGGGATGAAGCGTGAACTTCATTGTCCTGAAGATTGACCTTCTCTAAGAATAGTGGAGGCACGGATGAGACAACTTCCCTTGGTGGAGAAGGGATAGGTTGGAGCTCCAAAGGCCAAGTGTTGGAGACCCAAGGGGGGATGTAGATATTGGACATTTGCAACTTCAGGCAGTCATTCTCCACAAGAAAGTACAAGAAGATCCATCTGCACCATTATAGAAGCCCCAAGAAGAAGTTGCAGACCCAGGAAGAGAAGTCGACCCCACAAGAAAATAATAAAGTAATTGAAGACCCAGAAATAAGAAGTCGGCCCCAGATTGGTGCTTAGATTAGTATAAATACAGGATTGGCTCATTTCATTTGGATAGGCAGGAATTCTCCTTTCTACAATGCGCACAAGGCAATTGCAGCTGCAGTTGTGCTATTTCGCTATATCTTGGTTCTGGTTGTCTTGGAAAGTGCACCACAATTGGAAAAGCTCTTGCTTGGTTGTTCTTGGTCATCTTATTGAGGCGTAGGTCTTGGTGATGCTAGCCTTGGGGAGGATCCTCTCTGTATGGTATTTTGGCTATTGATGGTGATGTAGTGGTAATATCTTGGACTGAATTCTTCTATAGAAAAGTTGTTGGGTTTTCTCCCAAGGTTGGGTTTCCCAGGATAAACTCTTGTGTTCTTGTGTTGTGTTTTTGTGTCTATTGTGCATGGTTAATATTTCTAGATCTTGTTATTTCCGCTTCATTGTTAGAGTTGAGATTTTCAGTGCATAGTTATTCTATGATAATTGTTGTATGAAAGTGAATCTTGCTATTAATCATAAGGCAATAACTATCAGATCTGAGAATCATAAAACATCAACATGGAATCATAGCTTTGTTGAAATATTGCCACTACACAGTTTTTGTTTTCCGCTACAATTTGTCGCTACAATTTGCCATTGCACAGACCTAAACTTGTCAAGCTCATTGAGCAACTTATTGGAGGACGATGAGTTTAATTTTGCCATAGATCAGCTCGCCCTAGCCTAATGCACCCCCTAGTGGTATCAGATTGCATCTTGGTGAAAGTAGAAATTTCACCTAAAACCCACTATTGCAATTGCAATTGCCAGTTGCAATTTCCAATTACAGTTGCAGTTGCCAGTTGCAGTTGCAGTTGCCAATTACAGTTGCAGTTGCAGTTGCATTTGCCAGTTAGAATTTCAGTTGCCAGTTGCACAAAGTTTCAGATAAGAAGACAAGTTGGATGGTGCTACAAATTTCATAGGTATGCACTTGTATATGTTTCCAAG
The DNA here is from genome assembly GCA_000966675.3 of Picea glauca. Lineage (NCBI taxonomy): Eukaryota > Viridiplantae > Streptophyta > Pinopsida > Pinales > Pinaceae > Picea > Picea glauca. Next base: position 19,150 of record JZKD02S2390217.1, on the reverse strand, counting down.
TTAGATCATTTAGTAGAGTATGAGGATGTTTGCAGGAAATGTACACTTGGCAAAAGGACATTTGTCCAAACAATGATAATAGATCCAAAGGGATCTTAGATCTAGTACACTCAAAGGAAGCCCAAGAGTTAGAGGCAGCAATGGTGATGTCTCCTACAGCGTATAACAAATCGAAATCAAATGGGATAGCAGCAGCAAGACTCCAGGTTTACATATCAGGTTTGATATTTTATATTGTTGCATCTTAAGTAAATATTGTAAACGGGGACAACAATCTTTAGAGATCTATTACTGCTAAGTACTTTTTGCTATCAAATGTTTTGAATATTGTTAGTACAATGATCATTGTGTAAATGCTCGCGCATGGTGACCAATGGTGGCAATGTTACCCACAAGCATTTCACATAAATGAGAAGGTTGGCTCGTGATGAGACCCCCTTTCTCTTGGCTATGCCACCAAGAGCCACTACCATGGCGTGGTGACCAGCTATCGGTAGTGTCATACTGCTACATGCCCATGGACCTAATAGGTTGGCTCGTGATGAGACCCTCTATCCTCTAATTAGGTCTTGTTTTATTATTTTTTATGGGTCCCTCTGTTTCTTACTGAGAAGCTCTTTATTGCTTTCTCGGGAATCCCTGGGCGAAGCATCTCAAGGCTTCATTCTTTTGGCTTTTATCTTTTGCCAACGACTTTTACCCTCTGGGCCTTTAGCCCCTTCTTCCCACAAGGTAAGGTACAACCCTTAGATATTTGGCCAACCCAATGCCCGAACCAGTGTAATGGGATGGATGAGTGGAAAAAAGATGAAAAGTGGTAAGTATGGCAGGAGCGGACGATGGCCTTTCATGAATCCCCCCAGTGGAAACTCAAACCCTATGGGTACTAGCCTACTAGGGCATCCTGTCATTCCCCCTAGGTGTGGTCAAGTGGAAAAGCATAAGGTCCAAGCAAATGTTAGAAGCAAAAAGAATTAAATGCACATATTCAAAGGTTTTGAGGATCAAAGTGACACATACCATGATACCCGGACTCATTATCTCATGGAGCAAGATCCATTTCTGCTGCAGAACCAGGCCAATGTGATAGATGTTGCTACTGTTGGCAAAATGGAGGCGTTGAAGAATGAAAGGATGGGCCCTCCAGGGCCATGCTCAAGTCGATCTAGCTCTCGGTACTCCATGTCTACGACCTGTGGGCCTTGAGACATAATCTTCTTAGTTATCCCTAGGCTAGGGGATAACAAGAGTGAAGGGCACTTTCCTCGGTAAGAGGGAGTGTTGAGATTTGGATACCGTGGAAAGTGGTCCCCTTGTGTTTGTGAGCTTCTAAACACATGTTGGAAGTACTTGGTACCATGTACAATGTACCTTATGTCTAATTTCACTTTGACTTAGAAGATTTAAGTCAAAAGTGAAATTTGGTCATTTAAGCCTAAAATGACTATTAATTCACTTTGTGGGTGAATTGA
>JZKD02S2390195.1:0-29425 GCA_000966675.3 Picea glauca | reverse complement strand
AAAAAAGTCCCAAGGCTTTGTGAAATCAATATGGGGCTCATGCAATACCCTTTGGGATTTAATATTAATATTAATATTAATAATAATATATAAATTGATGCACAAAATAATTTTTTATTTTTTTTCTAAATAAATTTTGGTCGTCGCATATCCGACGACAACTTTTATCGATGCAATGGTTTTTCTATATAAACATCGAAAAGATGTCGTCGCCTATGCGATGACAATTTTTATTGATGCAACGGTTTTTCTATACAAACAACGAAAATTTGTCTTCAAATAGGCGACGACAACTTCTATTGATGTGTCAGTTTAGCTACATAAACAACAAAAACTTGTTGTCAAATAGGCAACGACATCTTCTATTGATGCGATGGTTCAACTATATAAACAACGAAAAGTGGCATCGAATATGTGATGACAACTTCTATTGTTGCGTCGGTTTAGCTACATAAACAACAAAAAGTTGTCGTCGAATATGCGACGATGACTTCTATTTATGCGTCGGTTTAACTATAAAAGTTGTTGTCACAATTTAGACGACTTTTGTTTTTGAGATTGTTTGCCTATAACAATGCTTATGTGACGTTTGATCAAGTTTGTCACAAATTCCACGTCACCTAAACCGACATTTCAGAGACTCTAAATTCGTTGTCATATCAACGAAATAACGTCGCAATAGCATCGAAACAACCATCGCAAAATGGGCCAAATATGCTAGTGGTTACTAAAACTTGAAAAGAAGATAACAGAAGAACCTGAGCAGAGGAAGAAATGTTTTAAGACTAAATGTAAAATTTTGGGTAAATGTTGCAATTTGGTCATAGATGGTGGGAACACAGAAAATTTGGTGTCCATGGAAGTTGTGAAGAAATAAAAATTAAAGCGTGTTCCCCATACCATGGTTACAAAAGGGAAAACAAGTGATCGTGATGGAGAAATTCTTGTTAAATTTTCAGAGTGAAAATTTTAGTGAGCAGGTCTTATGTGATGTAGTAGAGATGGATGCATTCCATGTACTACTTGGAAGACCATGGTTGTTCGATAGGAAAGTTTTCCATGATGGTAGAGAGAATACATATGAATCCACAAAGGATGGACAGTGGTACAAATTGGAATCAATGCTGGAAAATGCAATGACAACAATACGAGACAATAACAACAAATATGTGAGTAGTAGTAGCAGTTGAGTTATGTTGTGTTCAACTAAATAATTTCTAAGAGAATAGAAAAAGGCCCGTGTTTATTTGGCCATAATGCCGAAACAAGTACAAGATATGAAAAAAAATTATTTGTACCATAAGAAATTCAACCTTTGTTAAATGAATTTAAGAGGATTGTTGTGGATGATCTTCAAGTAGGTTTACCTCCCTTGAGGAGTATATCACATCAAATTGACTTGATACTAGGGTAAAGTATACCCAATAAAGATCCTTGTCAGATGAATCTATAAGAAAGTGAAGAAGTGGATAGACAGGTGCAATAGTTTCTTGACAAAGCACTGATCTAAGAGAGTTTAAGTCCTTGTGTTGTACCAACAATATTGACATCCAAGAAATGAGGTGAGTGGACAATGTGTACTGATTCACAGGCTATCAAGAAGATCACTATTAAATATATATTTCCCTTACCAAGGATGGATGACCTCATGGACTATTTGAGTGGGGCCAAGCACTTATCAAAGATTGATTTGAAGAGTAGATATTATCATATTCAAATAGGGGAAGGTGACGAATGGAAGACAACGTTTAAGAAAAATGATGGACTATTTGAGTGGTTAGTTATGCCATTTGAATGAAGTCTTTAACCATTCACAAGACTTACAAATGAAGTCTTGAAACCATTTTGGGGAAAATTTGTTGTCGTGTACCTAGATGACATTATGATATTCAGTAGAACCAAAGAAGAACACTTGGAGCACGTGAGAAAGGTGTTGCAATGGTTGAAGAAAGAGAATTTGCTAATAAATTTGAAGAAATGTACATTTCTAAAGGAGGCGGAGGCGTTAGTGTACTTGGGATTTGTGATTTCCCATGGAGGCTTGAAGATGGATCCAGAAAAGGTAAAATCTATTTTGGATTGGCCAACACCTAATTTTATATTTGATGTGAGAATATTCCATGGTTTGGTGAGCTTTTAAAGGAAATTCATCTTAAATTTCAACGAGATTTTTGCACCACTTATAGAGTGTATGAAGAAAGGGAATTTATAGTGGACGACAACAACCATGAAATCATTTGAGAACTTTAAGAAAAAGGTAACCAAACAACCAATTTTGGCACTTCCAAAATTTAATAAAGTATTTAAAGTAGACTATTATGGAAGTGGTTCAACGACTAGAGAAATTTTAAGCCAGGAGGGAAGTTCGATTTCATTCTTCAACAAAATGATCAAGAGTTTTATGCTATTGTACAAACCTTGAAGAAATGGAGACATTACTTGCTATCAAAGGAATTTGTCTTATTTACTGATCATAAGGCACTACAGTGGATCAACAATCAAGGTAAGCTAAATCAAAATCATTCCAAATGGGTAGATTTTTTGCAAATTTACTCATTTTTTTTGAAGCACATGGATGGAAAATTGAATCGGGTTGCATATGCATTAAGCCATAGATTAATGTTGCTAAATACTTTGTCAGTCGAAGTTGTTAGCTTGGAATGTATGAAGGAGTTGTATGCAGAGAATGCAAATTTTGCAGAGGCTTGGAAAGCATGGAAGATGCCTTGGAGCATCAATAGAACACTGTATTTGGATTTTCGCATCCAAGAAGGATTCTTATTTAAGAATCAATTTTTTTGCATTCCACGGAGCTCATTGTGGCTAAGTCTTGTTAGAGAGCTACATAGCAGAGGTTTGGGTGGACATTTTCGTATTGATAAGACCACAACGCTAGTGAAGGAAATATATTTTTGACCAAGCATCAACAAGGATGTAAAGAATTTTGTTGAGTGTTGTAGAACTTGTTAGCTCGCAAAAGGGAAGAGTCAAAACACAGGGTTGTATACCATTTCCAGTTCCCAAGAGACCATGGGAAGATGTAAGTATAGAATTTGTTTTGGGATTTCCTAGGACACAGAGAGGTCATTATTCCATGATGGTTGTAGTCAAAACATTTACAAATATGGAACATTTAATTCCATGCAAGAAAACTGATGATGCTACTAATGTTGTCATTTTGTTTTTCCAAGAGATTGTGTGGTTACATTGATTGCCAAGAAGTGTCACTTCCGATAGAGATATGAGATTTCTTGGACATTTTTGGAGGACACTTCGGAAGAATATGGGTTCCAAATTGTTGTATAGTTCCACATATCATCCAAAAACGAACAAACATACTAAGGTGGTTAACCAAATTCTTAGGAATTTGTTAAGGAGTTTGAGTGGAGAAAAACCAAGACAATGGGATTTGGTTTTGGTCTAGGTTAAATTCGCTTACAATGATTAAATCAATAGGTCTATTGGAAAGAGTCCATTTCAGATTGTTTATGGCAGGTCGCCAAAGGGAACTGTGGATTTGGTTAAGTTTCCAAATCTGGAGGATAGAAGGAGTGATGATGCAAGTGAGTTTGTAGAGGGCATACTGGAAATGCATGAGCATGTCAAGAGGAAGTTGTAGCAAAGAAATACTAGATATAAGAATGGAGAAGATTTGCGAAGAAGAAAAAGGATTTTTGAATAAGGAAGTCGGTAATGGAACATTTAAGGTAAGAAATATTCCCCAGAGGTCCTTATAGTAAACTCAAATACAAGAAAATTGGACCATGTCGAGTCTTGAGGAATTTTTTTTATAATGCCTATAAGTTAGAGTTACCATAGAATTTTTACATTTTCCTGATATTTATTATTGCTGACTTGTATGAGTTTCATGAGGGAGAAAGGGAGGATGATGAAGGTGCTCAGGTTGAATGGAAGAAACAATTACTGGTCAAACCAGTTGAGGAATTAGAACAAATCTTGGCGAAGAGGGTTAGCAAAAGGACATGGTATAAGGAGTATTATGAATATTTAGTTAAGTGGAGAAATAGGGGTTTTGAAGATGCATCGTGGATTTTCGAAAATGAACTAGCACACCTATGAGGGTATTCATCCTTTGTAGAATCTACAGTTGCGTCCACATGAGCTAGAAGCTCATGTTTTCTTACCAAGAATGTTTGATGCAAGAGCATATTTGGCCTTATGAAATCAACTTCATCAAAAAATATTTCAATTTTGAGTTAGTAGTGTAGAATGAAATAGGGGTGTTGAAACTCCTACCACAATGATGCGGTTTATGTCGTGTTACAACTATTGTAACAATGTTGTAGCTTATGTTGTGCTGCAACTACCCCCATGCTGCAACTCCCTTTACAATCTTGCGGATTATTTCATGTTGCCACTCCACGCGTCTTATGTGGACTTCATGGAAATTGATGGGTCATTACTGCATGTTTCTATTGCAGATTTTGTGACAATTGGTGTGCCATCTACATGATGAAGACTAATCGCTTATAAATGGTTGAAGAAGCATCTATGTGAGGAAGACTAATCACTTAGAAAATGGTTGAAGAATTTAAACTATAGAAAATGGTTTGTCTTCCAAGGCACCATAGAAAAGAAAGGTTGGTTGAGTTGAAGGGGGAGAGATTCAACAAGTTCATAAGGGAATCCAGAACTGAGGACAATTTACAACTTTGAAGAATCGATGGTAGGAGTCTCAGAATGGGTTGATAGAGGGTACATATATAGAGAAATAAAAGGAAACACACCTCGTTCAGTAATTAAAGAATGAGAACTAAGTCCATATTGACTGGCGATGTACTCGAGATGTAAGAAATAATTTTCTATTTATGTTAATAAAGAAATTTCCAGTCCCAATTACAAATATTTTTGTTTCTTGTCTCCTTTTCTGTAACTGTCAATTCCTCATTACATTAGTTACATTTTAAATTATGTCAATGCTAGTACATTGGTAGTTGTTCACTATGTGGGAAAAGACCGAGGTTCTATAGTTGGTTTAGTATGGGATTTAAAGGTTTACTACATCAATATATCAATTGGGGGGTTAGCTCGAAAGATAGGTGTCAAAAACTCTTCATCTTCCCCAAGCTCAACATTGGATTCTCTTCTTTTGTATTTTCTTCAATTACATTAGAGAAATAGTTTCTCAAGTTTATTATTTTTTAAATACACAATTTATCTTTCTCTTTTTATTTTTTCCTCTCATTTTTTTCTGAACATGTTTTCCTTTCATCCATTTACTTTCCTCGTTATTACATTAAGAGTAATATATTATTGCACGCGTGGACACCAATCAAAATTTTCGAGGGAGTTTGCTTGCAATCTAGTTCCTCTCATACCACTTTGATTTCCTTGGAGTCTACCCCTTCAGGTCAATCTGTGAGTTACTGCTTGTTTTTTCTGCAGAATTATGTCTTCCTTCAATTCTTCAAGAGCGTGTAGTGCAAATTATTCAACAATAAGGGAAAACTCGATGGTTATTTTCTCTGGTTCTCTTCTCCATCCAATATGGAGGGTTTAAACAATCTCAATTAATCTAGTTACACCACTGAGCTAATTTTCATATAAGGAGGAATTCCCAACCTAAAATCATTCTAATTTATAATATGCTCAATGATTTCAAAAGTTATGTATTTGAACAACTTAATTTTTTTTCTTCCTCCTTGTAATTGTTCTTTGTGGAGGTAAAGCCACACCTTATCTCCAACATGAAACTCATGATCTTCTTTGTGTTAGGGATAATTTTAAGGATGGAAACTTATATTAGAATGTAGAAACCTTGGTGAATCTTACTAGTCCTTAATATGTAAACTATAAAATGTTTGGCGATAGTTTTCTAAAAATATTCAAATTTGTAAGGATTTATATACTTTCTATAAAATTTTGGCTATTTTTAAGGTAAAATAATTTTATTCTATAGAATTTGAGCGAATCACTTTTAGAAAAAATGGAAATTGGCGAATCCTTTTTTGAAAAAGCATGGAAAATTAGCCCATGGGAGAAATTTAGCCCCTAAAATTTTCCTTTCTTTTTGTTTGTCATGTCTATCCTTATATTATTGTTGGCTTCTCTCAAGTTGCTCCTACTTCAGATGTATCTACTTGATCTTTCCCACAAATGTGCTTGCCTTCTTCTCATCTCATTGTAACTCAATTTCATCTTTCTACTGTTAATATACAATTTTAAATGGTGAGGGAGGTACGTAGCCAAAACAAGTCTCACAAGGTGATTTTTTTGGTGGAAGAATAAAGTGCTTGATTGTATGAATGTTAGATATACACCAACTGTTCATCCCAAGTATTTGGATTCTTTCTATTATTCTTTGATTTTTCTTGATGGGTGAAGAATCATCCTTGATATAAATGTGGAGGGTACAAATGTATGGATGAATGCCCTCCATGTTTCTATAATCCTATGCAAAGGTTGATGTATGTATTTTGAGAACATCTAGTAGTTTTTGTTCTTAGATAGTAGTGAAATAACTATTGATTTTCAAAGTTTTGGATGGAAAAATCTCCATTGTTTTGGTTGCAATTTGCTCAATCTCAATAGTGAGTAAATCTTGCCAAGAAGTCTCATTCAAACTAGTAACTTTTTTAGACTATCCTTCCTCTTCTTGGCTAGTTTATTCCTCCATTTTCACAGAACTTAGGTAAAGATTTTGTATCCTTTATGGCTAGTGCTATTTCAATTGTTAGGATAAGGTGCAATCTATCCTGGAATGTCTCTTCTCCTTCCTCTTGTCTTACCTAGATAGGTGTTTCCATGTCAATGAATGGCTTGGTAAGGGGTAGAGTATAAGTTTATTTTGTGACTAACCATTTTTGATGGTCATGTTCCATGCCTTACTATTTATATATTTATGAATTGTAGCTAGCTAGTGTATTCCTAGGATGAGGAGGTACCCATTGAGTTTGGATTTAGTTTGTAGCACTATGTAATATGTTCGGTACTCACATGAATCAATAGATTATCATATCCTCTAAAACTCCCTTATGATTTACAATTGATCTGTTTGCTATATGGAGTATAGTAGGTGTGTGTCTTAGTAGTTCCCTTACGTCAAGTCTAAGCATGGTGTCCTTTGTCATAAAACTGATAGACACTCGTAGGTCCATTAGGGGATTTTCATTAGTTTTTTGTTGATGTAAACATCTATAATTGGGATGCTCGGATCTAAGTATTTAGGAATAAAGACTTTTCCTAACATTAGATCTGCAAGTTGACCTATCACACTAGTTGTAGAGGAGTCTTTTATTTTTTTCCCTAGTATATTAATGCATTCTTCTTTAATGAATTTATTGTAGACAAAAACATCTTTAATATCCTAGAGTAGAGGGATTTTATCACATAAGTTCTCAAGTTCACTTAAAAGGTCATTTTCTAAGCTTGTGTATGACTTATTATCTTTTATCCTTTCAAGAAAAAGGAGGTGTTTATTAAGGGATAGATTGTTTCTCTTGTGGTGGAGTCTCCTTATCCTCATAATATTTATTCTCTATGTGTTATGTAACGAGATGAGGGATTTTCCGTACTTTTGCTAACCTCAAATTGATTTCTCAAATATCCATAGAGTAAGTCTGGTAGGTGTTCATCTCGTTAATATACACTTGTTGGACCTACCTATTATCTAGATTGGGTGTTGGTTGGAAAAAAAATTAAGATTGGTTTTGGATTTTGCTGGTTATTTTTTGTTTGAGTAGTGNAAAGTAGATTCAATTTTAAAAATGTTGGTATCGATTCTCAAACTAAATTCTGAGTATTTGTAGGAGTCCGCTACCTCCAAAGATGAAGTAAGATGGAGAGAATTTGCAGTTTCCTACAAACAATCCCATTTTCACGTTTTCGGTCGAAACCTAGTTTTTAACGGAATTCGTTAAAAATAAACGTTTCGACCGAAAAGTATTTCGGCCGAAATATTCTTACCAAGGGAAAATAATTCATTCAAAAAACATTGTACATGAATTTTGATGGCACCGTTAAATTTAACGTGAAAATTTTCGGCCAAAAAATATTTCAGCCGAAAGTAACATTTTTTCGGCCGAAAAATTGCCGCTAGAAATTTTGGAGACCCGATTGTCACAAAAGTGTTACCCAGATTCATGATTTTACCCTAGTGTTCAATTGAAGTGGAGGTGGAAGAAATGCTTGTTGCTGATTTTGAGGTCTCTAGCCCTATGGAGGACTATACCATTATTGGTTTTTCATTTGAGGTTGAGATGAAAATGATTGAAGATGATATTGGAATGTTTGAGGATGGTTTTGGTACTACCATTATTGATTTTGCATCGACCAACTGGGTTGATTAGGAAGATACCAATGTTGAGCATTTTTTTTACATGTGGTTTATGACACCGAAGACCAGTAGCTCATTAAGTCCATGGAAAACCCCCCCTAAATCCGTGAGAGAATATGGGGAGGCCAGGATTAGTAGGATATTGATTGATGAACAACAAGAGCAACATAATCAACAACAAGAGTATCTTATAGACCCATTAATGTAATCACATGCCACTTACAAGGAATTGAACCTGGGTGGGGAGGATAACAACCATTCTTCCCAACCACCCAAGCTACATTCAATGGACATGTTGAGAATGAATTTGTGCATTATATTCAAGGAAATATTGAGGATGGGAATAAGGTATACCTAATTGAAATGGTCAAGCTATTCCTTACCTTCTCTAGTTGATGAAACATAGTTGCTTCATATTCTCCTCAGTTCCTTGAAAAGTATTCTTCATACCTAGTAAGGAAGGAAATTTGTTATTTTCATGTTTCTCTCCACAAATTCCACAAATTTCCATAGAATTGAGTGAACGTTCATTCCTACCATGTTTTTTTTGTTCATTTAGAACAAGAAATAGCTAGATATTTTCTACCTCTTCTTGATTCCTCTTTATCTGCAATGTATCCATCTTCATAGCCAACAAATTTAAAATTTTAGTTTCCATATCTTCTAACAAACTTCCTATCTCATTTTCTATAAGAGTTACAAATTTGGATGACTGTGGGGAAGTGCTTGCGCCACCCCTACTTTTCTTCTTTGTATATCTAGAGTAGTTTTTGAACACTTGATTGATATATTCATAATCCAACTAGAATATGTCTCCATTTTAAAGTAGGTTCAAATTCTCCATCTATTCCTCTCTTACTCCTCTAAGAAACACAAGTTCGAGGGTGTTTTCATTTAGTTTGCAACTATGATCCCTCTTGTAACTAAGTTGGGATCCTCCTTCATAGTCTTCTAGGGATTAATTCTCTCCTTGGACATTCAAATATATCATCTCTAATATATATGGCCTTACACTAGTCCCTATATTTTTCAATGAAGGTTTGCTTCATCTACTCCCAACTTCCAATGTTGTTCCCCTATAATATTATAAACCATCTTAAGGTTGATTCATTAATTGTAGAGGGAAAATGATTGATATTTTCAACATATTCTCCATGGTCATAAGTTCTACAAACAACCTCTAATTCAAAAAGGAAAGTATCAAGGTATTTTGTAATAAGTCCATGAAAATAAGAGAGAGCAGTGGGATTAATATTTTCATCCCAATTTCTTCATTAGTTTCTTGAATTGGGAACTCAAAGATCCCAATTTTTTGTTCTCCTTCTTTATCCATTGTATGATGAGATGAAGATCCTTCTCTCTATCCATTTTCTTGATTAGAAAAAGGATTCACATGATCAACAAAAGGATTTACAAAAATCCCTCCTCCTTGAGCTAACTCAACGAATTCTTCAATAATTTGTTGGATGACTACTTCACAATCCTCTTGTTGTTGTCTTTGTTTACTTGCACATTCTTAAATTACACCATGGATATGTATTTTTCATAAAAATATACCAAATCTATCTCTTGATTGATGCATGCAATCTAATGAGTGTTTCTTTTTTTCTTTTTTATTGTTCATATTAACTTAAGTGTAGTTCTTAGCACCTCCCTGGAAAGGATGTGAAAATGTGATGGGACAAATAATTACAAGAATATTATTGAACTCCTCAACTTAACTTCAATTTTTCAATCTAGGAACATGCTTATTTATGAGGCATTGTGCATTGTATATGCAACTATAAGAGTGTAATTTGAAGTATGAGTTGATGAAGTAAATTAAATATAATTCTTGGTATGAATGCTTGGTTGGATTTATTTCGTAAGAAATTGGTTCATAACTTTCTCTCCCTTTTACATGAGAATAAAATTAAACTATAGGGTTACTGGTTGGTTGCTATAGGACTGAATAAAAAAAGGGAGTTTGATAGTTAATGAGGTGATGTGTCATAGGTTCAACAACCTCGTTATCATCACACGTCACAAGCTAAGTGTACGAACATATTCAAGTGATTCATATCTACACTAATATCAGGAACTTGGTAATGAAATGATATCAACCTTAGTCACTTATGTTCTATCTATCCATCCACTAGGCTGGCTCTTAAATCCCAAGTCAAGAAACAAGGAATAAAGGAGGTGGTTGTCACTATTCTCTTAGATAAAATATATAGTGATAGAAGATCATTCAATCACTTGATAATAACTCAACAATGATTAATTTCATATTCAAAGGTTGTATACCAGGATGCTAAACACCATAATCACACTGTTGCAAGTGTTGTAATCAAGAAAGGGAATTACATTATTGGAACAACAAGAAGGGAAATTGTAAAACAAAATAAAAATCGTGGAATTAATTATCATAACACAACTATAGGAAACTATAATCCAGTGTAGAATTGGAAATACTACAACTATAAACATTTCCTTGAGTGGGCCCCACTTAAGGTTATCATGAGAATGTTTAAGGAAATCACTAAATACTTAGATATGGAAAAATAGTCTTGTTTATTCAAATACTCAGAATCATAACAACAAGAGTATATCTACAATTCAGATGCATTACATGGAATTTGTTTATACCAAGAATAACTAACTTCCTTTCTTCATCATATTCTTACTTGTAATGAAAACTCTAACTAGATCTTAAATCAATCCTTGATTTAAGGATGACGGTCTCTTTGATTCCTAAAATTTAGCAACCTTGTTTCAAGAGACCTGTTTCTCCCTCCTAAACTTCAAATGCCTCCAATAAAAAACCAAATGAGGATCATGGTTTTTTGGTTGCTTTAAGTGCTTGAATCCCTTGGATATTTGAGAGGGAATATGATACCACTTTTATTTCACGTGGAGTTGGCTACTCATTGATGGATATTAGACCATAAGTATAACTTCCTTGGCCACCAACAAGCCAAGACACACCACTTCTTCAATGTTTCACTTAGATCTGATACCAATTTGTAACATCCCCATCCATCAACCTTTGTCGGGTAACACTACACAACCCACTTATCTTTTTCCAACTAGATTTGATACCATTCTATATATTTATATGCATAACTATCTAGTGCACATTAACAACTATAACATTCTATTTAGGACACTATTCATGAGGAAATAACATTAAAACATACAGACAACATATTATGATATACATAGATTAATGGTGAATTAATAGTAAGCCTACATATACAACATATATGAAATATTCAGACATTACTCATCAATGATAAAACATGTACAATTACACTATATATAATTAACAAATATTTGGCACTTATATTTCAATAGGTGACCACCAAATATGTCCAGACCTTCCACGAACCTCCCAGTCTTAGACCACGTTGCTCATCATGCTCAATAGTGGTTCATCCCCGAGCTAGGATAAACTCCATTGGGCAAGGGAATCATAGGCTTGGCAAGGGAAACAGGAAAGTCACAAAGGTCAATAGAAAGAATTATTCCCCAGGGTCAGCTCACACTACTAGGCTACAAAATCTCCTTCCACACATGCCTGTCCCACCCCAGGAAGTGTTCCCCTTCTTTTATCAACATGCCTTTGGTTGTTCCACTTCCCTTCCAAGGCTTCAACAACAGGCTAGACAGAAACTCTCTGAGCACTATAGCTGCAGTTGGGCTCCCTCTGGGAATTCACTTCCCCAACAATCTCTCTCACCTGGAGAGAGTTTCTTGCAGGCCTGATAGCTTGATTCTTTAGTTCACGGGCCTGACAAACCACATCTTCAAACCAAAGGCCTGACAATCTACTTCTTCAGTCTAGCTTCTAATTCAACTCCAGTAAGGGTGATGGCACAACAAATCTCAGTATAAAACACATGATGATAGAAAGACTGTAATGATCCCAAGCCAAATTCTTTCTTGGAATCACTAACTACTACTAATTTATTGAGTTATTAAGTNCAAATTTAAAATTTTAGTTTCCATATCTTCTAACAAACTTCCTATCTCATTTTCTATAAGAGTTACAAATTTGGATGACTGTGGGGAAGTGCTCGCGCCACCCCTACTTTTCTTGTTTGTATATCTAGAGTAGTTTTTGAACACTTGCTTGATATATTCATAATCCAACTAGAATATGTCTCCATTTTAAAGTAGGTTCAAATTCTCCATCTATTCCTCTCTTACTCCTCTAAGAAACACAAGTTCGAGGGTGTTGTCATTTAGTTTGCAACTATGATCCCTCTTGTAACTAAGTTGGGATCCTCCTTCATAGTCTTCTAGGGATGAATTCTCTCCTTGGACATTCAAATATATCATCTCTAATATCTATGGCCTTACACTAGTCCCTATATTTTTCAATGAAGGTTTGCTTCATCTACTCCCAACTTCCGATGTTTTTCCCCTATAATATTATAAACCATCTTAAGGTTGATTCATTAATTGTAGAGGGAAAATGATTGATATTTTCAACATATTCTCCATGGTCATAAGTTCTACAAACAACCTCTAATTCAAAAAGGAAAGTATCAAGGTATTTTGTAATAAGTCCATGAAAATAAGAGAGAGCAGTGGGATTAATATTTTCATCCCAATTTCTTCATTAGTTTCTTGAATTGGGAACTCAAAGATCCCAATTTTTTGTTCTCCTTCTTTATCCATTGTATGATGAGATGAAGATCCTTCTCTCTATCCATTTTCTTGATTAGAAAAAGGATTCACATGATCAACAAAAGGATTTACAAAAATCCCTCCTCCTTGAGCTAACTCAACGAATTCTTCAATAATTTGTTGGATGACTACTTCACAATCCTCTTGTTGTTGTCTTTGTTTACTTGCACATTCTTAAATTACACCATGGATATGTATTTTTCATAAAAATATACCAAATCTATCTCTTGATTGATGCATGCAATCTAATGAGTGTTTCTTTTTTTCTTTTTTATTGTTCATATTAACTTAAGTGTAGTTCTTAGCACCTCCCTGGAAAGGATGTGAAAATGTGATGGGACAAATAATTACAAGAATATTATTGAACTCCTCAACTTAACTTCAATTTTTCAATCTAGGAACATGCTTATTTATGAGGCATTGTGCATTGTATATGCAACTATAAGAGTGTAATTTGAAGTATGAGTTGATGAAGTAAATTAAATATAATTCTTGGTATGAATGCTTGGTTGGATTTATTTCGTAAGAAATTGGTTCATAACTTTCTCTCCCTTTTACATGAGAATAAAATTAAACTATAGGGTTACTGGTTGGTTGCTATAGGACTGAATAAAAAAAGGGAGTTTGATAGTTAATGAGGTGATGTGTCATAGGTTCAACAACCTCGTTATCATCACACGTCACAAGCTAAGTGTACGAACATATTCAAGTGATTCATATCTACACTAATATCAGGAACTTGGTAATGAAATGATATCAACCTTAGTCACTTATGTTCTATCTATCCATCCACTAGGCTGGCTCTTAAATCCCAAGTCAAGAAACAAGGAATAAAGGAGGTGGTTGTCACTATTCTCTTAGATAAAATATATAGTGATAGAAGATCATTCAATCACTTGATAATAACTCAACAATGATTAATTTCATATTCAAAGGTTGTATACCAGGATGCTAAACACCATAATCACACTGTTGCAAGTGTTGTAATCAAGAAAGGGAATTACATTATTGGAACAACAAGAAGGGAAATTGTAAAACAAAATAAAAATCGTGGAATTAATTATCATAACACAACTATAGGAAACTATAATCCAGTGTAGAATTGGAAATACTACAACTATAAACATTTCCTTGAGTGGGCCCCACTTAAGGTTATCATGAGAATGTTTAAGGAAATCACTAAATACTTAGATATGGAAAAATAGTCTTGTTTATTCAAATACTCAGAATCATAACAACAAGAGTATATCTACAATTCAGATGCATTACATGGAATTTGTTTATACCAAGAATAACTAACTTCCTTTCTTCATCATATTCTTACTTGTAATGAAAACTCTAACTAGATCTTAAATCAATCCTTGATTTAAGGATGACGGTCTCTTTGATTCCTAAAATTTAGCAACCTTGTTTCAAGAGACCTGTTTCTCCCTCCTAAACTTCAAATGCCTCCAATAAAAAACCAAATGAGGATCATGGTTTTTTGGTTGCTTTAAGTGCTTGAATCCCTTGGATATTTGAGAGGGAATATGATACCACTTTTATTTCACGTGGAGTTGGCTACTCATTGATGGATATTAGACCATAAGTATAACTTCCTTGGCCACCAACAAGCCAAGACACACCACTTCTTCAATGTTTCACTTAGATCTGATACCAATTTGTAACATCCCCATCCATCAACCTTTGTCGGGTAACACTACACAACCCACTTATCTTTTTCCAACTAGATTTGATACCATTCTATATATTTATATGCATAACTATCTAGTGCACATTAACAACTATAACATTCTATTTAGGACACTATTCATGAGGAAATAACATTAAAACATACAGACAACATATTATGATATACATAGATTAATGGTGAATTAATAGTAAGCCTACATATACAACATATATGAAATATTCAGACATTACTCATCAATGATAAAACATGTACAATTACACTATATATAATTAACAAATATTTGGCACTTATATTTCAATAGGTGACCACCAAATATGTCCAGACCTTCCACGAACCTCCCAGTCTTAGACCACGTTGCTCATCATGCTCAATAGTGGTTCATCCCCGAGCTAGGATAAACTCCATTGGGCAAGGGAATCATAGGCTTGGCAAGGGAAACAGGAAAGTCACAAAGGTCAATAGAAAGAATTATTCCCCAGGGTCAGCTCACACTACTAGGCTACAAAATCTCCTTCCACACATGCCTGTCCCACCCCAGGAAGTGTTCCCCTTCTTTTATCAACATGCCTTTGGTTGTTCCACTTCCCTTCCAAGGCTTCAACAACAGGCTAGACAGAAACTCTCTGAGCACTATAGCTGCAGTTGGGCTCCCTCTGGGAATTCACTTCCCCAACAATCTCTCTCACCTGGAGAGAGTTTCTTGCAGGCCTGATAGCTTGATTCTTTAGTTCACGGGCCTGACAAACCACATCTTCAAACCAAAGGCCTGACAATCTACTTCTTCAGTCTAGCTTCTAATTCAACTCCAGTAAGGGTGATGGCACAACAAATCTCAGTATAAAACACATGATGATAGAAAGACTGTAATGATCCCAAGCCAAATTCTTTCTTGGAATCACTAACTACTACTAATTTATTGAGTTATTAAGTNCCTCTGTGTGAGACTATGACCTAGTAGGGGTGCCCAGGCCACTGAGTCTCCTCATTACCTCTCTAAGAGGTGGGGGACATTACAAAGACACACTCAGTAAAGGAACTTTGTGGGATTTAACAACAAACCGTTAAGGCATGGTACAATTCAGGCAAGGTAAAGGGTGCATTTTAACTTCATAGGGATACACAGGATAACTCAATTATGATTTCCAGTTTCCATGGTGTGTGCTTGTTCAGAGGTCGACGATGGAGATAATGGCTGAGTCTGTGAGTCAGTGGTGATTTAGGTAGCAGTCTTGTGAGCAGGCTAAGGTCGCGAGAATGGCAAGGAGGAACTCCCCAAATGAGTTGGATTTCCCTGTCATAAACTACATGTGCCCAAGTCGACACCTGTCTTCCTGCAGCCACATGAGCCTCCACTTAGCTCTCCTTCCCCTTCCAGGAACTTAGGATAACACAACTTATGTCAACCATATCCTTTGGGAAATAATAATAAAATATTATTCCTCTAGAGGTAATCCCTCTAGCTTATCCCACATGCCTAGACACTTAGCCCCCTCCCTTACCCTACCTAGTGGAATTTAGTCCCCAATAACTCTTTCTTCGTGTTCAGTCTACATGGAACATTGTGATTTTTTATTGATGATATGTGTATTTACATATACAAAAATCAGGCTCATGGCCTTAAGCATCTAGGCTCTCTGGCCTAATAAACATATAATTCTTTATCTTGTAAACACTTAGCTCACCAACCTATAACATATTTACAATTAAACAGGGGCTCGGACTTGGGGTGTTACAATCCCCTCCCCTTATTTTTGCACTGTCCTCGGGGAAACTTAATTACACAACAACAACAAGATTTCCAAAGTCTTAAAAAATATGTGGGTATTCTGCTTGCATAACATATTCATGTTCCCATGTTGCGTCCTTGGGACTGTACTAGGTCCACTGGAATTTTACAAGCCCTATGGATCGATTCTGGAGCTTCTTGCTTTTCCAATCCAGTATACGCACCAGATGCACTTGAAAAGTGCTTTCCTTCTCCACCTTAATCACATTCCAATCAATAACATGATTAGAATCAGGTACATATTTATTAAGTAATGACACATGAAATACATTATGTATAGACCATCATGCAGGGAATGTAATCCTATATGCTACTGGACCAATCCTCTCTAATATTTCAAACCGTCCACAATAACGAGCTACTAACTTTGGAAAATTTCCCAACTTTAGGGAGCTCTTTTTGGCCTTCACTCTCAAGAATACATGATCCCCTACTTTAAATTCTCTGTGAGTTCTAATTTTATCAGCATAAATTTTCTTCCTGTCTTGGGCCGCCTTCAAATTCTGCTTAATATTCAACATTTTCTCTTCCATTTCCTTGAGAAACTCTGGCCCAACCACTACCCTATCAGCTGGGTTGTCCCAGCTTACTGGGGTGTTGCAATTTCTGCCATAAATTGATTCAAATGGGATCATCTTCAGGGATGCTTGATACCCATTGTTGTAGGAGAATTCTACCAAGGGTAGATAATATTCCCATTTAGGTGGTTTTTCCATCACATGCATCCTTAACATGTATTCTATCACTTGGTTCACCCTCTCTGTCTACCCATCATACTCAGGATGATAAGCAATGCTAAATTTCATATTCGTTTTGAACCCTTTGAGAAACCCCTTTCAGAATTTGGATGTAAACTTTGGGTCTCTGTCCAACACAATTGTATTTGGTACTCCATGAAAGCGTGCTACTTCCCTCATATAAATATCAACAACATTAGTTTCCTTATGAGTAGTCTTCGTAGGAATGAAATGGGAAGCTTTAGTAAGCTTGTCCACCACTACCATGATTGCATCATGCTGCTTGCTTGTTCTGGGCAATCCCATGATGAAATCTATTGTTACCAATTCCCATTTCCACTCAGTAATGGGAAATGGTTGTAGTAATCCAGCCTAGTGTCTTTTCTTATCCTTGACCCTTTGGCATTCCAAACATTTAGTGATAAAATCAACAATCTCCCTCTTCATTCCTGGCCAATAATATTGTCTTTTGACTGCTGAAATTGTTTTCTAATATCTTGGGTGCCCTGCATAAGGTACATTGTGCATTTATTTTAAAATCACACTCTTTAATTCAAAAGAGTTGGGTACATAAAATATTTTTCTATACCAGATAATTCCATCAATTCCAAATTCATGCTCCTCAACTTTTTGCTACATTTTACCCTGCTGGAATTTTGTTACCGATTCCATGTACTGTGAATCGACTTTTGCAGTCTCATAGATTCCCCCTTGAAGACCAGTTTGATACATGTTGATGGTTGTAGCATGCAGTTCATGAACTCTCCTGATGAGTGCATCAACCACTTTGTTATCCTTTCCTTTGATGTGCCTGATATCAAAGTCATATTCACAGAGGAATTCCAACCATCTGCTATGCCTGGCATTCAATGTATGCTGATCAAAAAAATACTTCAGACCATGATGGTCTATCCTGAGATCAAACCTATTTCACATGAGGTAATGTCTCCATTTATTTAGAGTGTGTACAATGGATGCTAACTCCAAATCGTGAGTGGCATAGAGACTTTCACACTCTTTCAAATTTCTGGACTCAAAACATATCACAAACCCATTCTAGCTGAGGAATCCTCCTAGTCCTTATTTACATGCGTCTATGAAAACCATAAAATCTTCATTCAGATCTACAATCTTAGCACCGGTTAATAAATTCTTCAATTGCTGGAAGCTTCTTTCACATTCTTCGATCCATTGAAATTTCTTTCCCTTCCTCTGCAAGGAAGTGATTGAGTGGGATATTCTTCAAAACCCTATAGTGAACCTTCTATAGTAGACATATAGACCCATAAAGGATCTAACTTCTATCACATTCTTGGGCACTGACCATTCTCTAATGGCCTCAATATTCTCAGGATCCACTGCTATCCCATCCTTTGAAATAATATTCCCTAAGTAGTGAATTCGGTTTTGATAAAACAAGAACTTTCTCAATTTGGAATACAACTGATGCTCTCTTAGCACTTATAGCACCATCCCCAAATGATGCTCATGCTCTTCTTCCTACTTGGAATATACAAGGATGTCATCTAGAAATACAATGAAAAACTTGTCCAAATATTCCCTGAAAACGCCATTCATTAAGCACATAAAAATAATGGGTGCATTTGATAACCCAATGGCACCACTACGAACTCATAATGACCATACCTTGTCCTGAAGGAAGTCTTTCTGATATATTCCTCTTTAATCCTTACCTGATGGTATCCTGACCTGAGATATATCTTCAAATATATCTTTTCATCCTTCAATTGATCAAAGAGATCATCAATCCTTGGCAAATGATACTTTTTATTTATAGTTACTTTATTCAACTATGAAATCAATGCAGAATCTCATGGTTCCATCTTTCTTCTTTATGAACAAGACTAGGGCACCCCAAGGTGACACACTTGAGCTTATATACCCCTTTTTTAGAAGTTCTTCAAGATGCATTTTCAACTCCTTCAATTATGGTGTGCTCATTCTGTATGGATTCTTTGATACTAGAGTTGCTACATGCATCGAATTAATAGAGAAATCAATATCTCTTTGGAGGTAGTCCTAGTACCTCCTTGAACAGATCTTCAAAATCAACCAGGACCGCATGATCCTCCAAGTTTTTCACCTTATCCTTAGATGTTTCCTCCATATGAGCTGCAAATATTTGGCATCCCTTCTCGTAGCATTTCTTTAGTTGCACTGCCAAAATTTCTCTAATAGAAAATGCCCTGGGAATTCCTTGGACTTCTCTCTGATTACCTACCTCATCCAGGAAAGTGAATGCCTTGTTATGGCAGTCTAAAATGGCATGGTGTTGGTCCAACCAGTCCATACCAATTAGGAAACCATAAGAATCTAAAGGCAAGATGTTCAAATCTTCCCTTGTGCTCAGTCCATTTATGTTCATAAGACATGACTTAACCATCTCATTAAATTTTCTCTTGGCTTTGGTAGCCAGCTGCACTAACCAAGATTTTCCATGTTTGTTTATTGGAAATTGAAAACTTTCCACCATCTTAGGATCTATATAACTATGAATATCTTATGAATCAATTAAAATAGTAATGGTTTGGTTGTTGATCATACCTTCCACTTCAATCATATGTGATTTATACTCTGCCTGCTTGGTGTCCAAGGTTGCATAGATCCTTGTTACATTTATTCCCATGTCCCCTACCATTTCATCTCGCTTGACATTGTGAACAACTCTCACTTTGTCGCTTCTGCGAGGACAATCTCTAAACATATGATCACCTTTACAACCCCAACATTGAATAGGTGGCTGCCTTAGCCTTTGAAAAACTATCTCAGTCGTTCAAGGTTCTCTAGAAGTTGGCTTTCCATGAGGATTATTTCTAAAGAATGGTGGCTTAATTCAATTCTTCCTCTGATCCATATTGAATTTCTTCTTGTCTTCCCAAGATTTCTGGAAAGTCAGCCTTGCTTTTTGATGATCATATAGGCACTTAGCTCGCCTTATGGTATCCTCCAATCTTTTAGGATCATCATATTGTATTTTTTCACTGACGGGTGATGGAAAACCACTCAGGTACCTCTGAATATTTACTATCTCATCCTTGATGAAAGAGACATACTTCAACAATTCTAAAAACCTTCTTTCATACTCATCAATGGACATACTCCCAAGATTGATTTTGAAGAACTCTTTCATTTTATTTTCATAGTACCTCTTAGTAAAGTATTTCTTTTTGAAATACTTCTTGAATTCCCTCCAAGTAACATTTTTCTCTTTAATGTGTTGCACCCGCACAAGCTGATCCCACCACATGGATGCCTTACCTTTGATTTGATAGATGGAAATTCTTCCCTCTGCATGAGAAGAATAATTATGCAATTGAAAGTACTTTCTCATGCCCAACAACCATGTCCCATCCTTCTTGTGCTCCCCATCAAATGTAGGAGGTTTGATTTTGTTCATTTCCCCTCATATTTAATCCTCACCAGACCTCTTATGCTTCCTAACATGGGATAGACTTGAGCTGCTGTGTGCTCTCTTATTGGAATATTTCAGAGAGTGTTGGTGATGTCTGTTATCACTTCTTGTTCTTCTGTGACTTCCAAATTTTCTTGAGCCACTCTCCTTATCCAATTTATTTTCTATCCTTTCCAGGCTCTACATCAACTTCATGTTGAATTCTCCTTGTTTCTCCCTGGATTTCATGAACTTTCTATCATCTGCTCGGTGAGGTTTTACATCTTTCTACAAATTTTTAATGATTTTCTTCCTGTTCTCTTCTTTATCTATTTATTCTCCATGCCCATTAGAGTTTGATCCTTCAAATCCCAAATGGTCATCCATCCCTCTAGCTTCACTCTTTGAATTGAAATAATCCTATGCCTCCTCCATTTCTTTGCATTGTGGCACAATTCAGTTTGACTCTGACAATTGTTAGTTCTTCAAAAAGTGCAGTCAACCAAATTTTTGTCAGGCTAATAGACTTTAAGGATTTCCTAGAATAAACCAATATTATTCAATAGAAGCAATATCAGATTCCATTTTTAGTGGGTCTTGATCGATCAATAACCCCTCGGGCTTCAATCTCTAAGCCCAATTCTGTTTTGCAACAATTTTTAGGCGCTAGCCCCTTTTCTTCTGCCCTTGGTTCTCATGTGACCATGGTTGTGCTCCAGCGCTAATGGTTTGGGAACTTATATGGAGCTCTGAAACTTTGGGATCCAAGCTTCAGAGGTTCATATCTTCAGAGGATTTCATCTTTTCATACCTCAAAACTCCTTAACCGTAAGTCTCTATATACTTCCACATCAGCCTTGGTGACATCATTACGTCACGTTACCTCTGTGTTACGAAACTTCAGAAAATTCTTCCTTTCATTCCCTTATGAACCATTCTTCTAGAGTGTCAAGTCTCCAGACTTCTCAAACTTGCTCCACACATCCATGCACCATGAATCCATTAGGGCCCCACCATCCATGCTCGAGAGGAGGCCCACGTGGAGAAATATTAGAAGCAGACACATGGCCCACTCAAATGGGTGACATGTGTCATGTTCTATTAGGAGTTTCAATCATCCAAAGGTTCTTAACTCTATGACATGGGGCACACATCCCATGGGTCCATGTCATTTTGAGTGACATCAAGAATCCACATCACTTTGGGGTTACAGGACTTCGAAACTCCGGGACTTCGAAAGATTTTACACCCTTCACCCTTAAATCTTTTGAATGTCGAACTTCCAAACTTATTAACCTTATGGGGTCCACATAGTACATCTGTCACCAACTAAGGTGGTGGCATGCAACATGACTAGGAAGGTCCATGTCACCACTGGTGATTTCATCCTGCCATGCCACCTCTTCTATTTTTCTTCAGGATTTTGGGCTTCAACGGTTTTGTGGACTAGCACACTCCAAATCGCCCAACCACCGAACTCTGAATTTATGAATTGCTGTGAGATCTAAGGCTCACAACCACTTGTGCACAAATACGATGAATCTGATCTGTCTTCAATCGATCCAACGGTCAATAATCCCCCCCCTAGATCTACGATGTAGATCCTTTTTGGGACTTCAGAACTTCAGGCTTCGCCCCTTTTTTCTCTTATAACCCGTAAACCTTGTTGAAGTCGCGAATTCTGAAAGACTTGTAATTTAACCCTCCTACATCTTTCTCCAAATCTGATGGATGTGAAGGATTCTCCTTATCCCAAACAGATCTTACGAACCAATCATCACGAAAGTTTTGATTTCATTCTCTGTGGCCATTTCTTACACTTTCTACACCTCTTTTGTTTTTGAACATAGTCCAAGTGTTCTTTCAACGCCCTACTAGTACTCGGTACATCAAATTTCTCTGGAATTTTTACTCCAAATTTCTCGTTCATGGCCCATCCAGGTTCTTTATGGAAACCATGGATCTGAACTTGAATTTTTTCCATTTCGACAACAATTCTTTTCTAAAGCCTTTCCTCAAATTCCACTAACATGGCCCATCATGTCTCATTGTTGAAACCGTGTCCCTGAACTTTAATTTTTTCCATTTAGACGACAAGTCTTTTCCAAAACCTTGCTTCAAATTCCACTAACATGGCCCATCCAGGCTCAGTGTTGAAACCATGGCTCTGATACCAATTTGTAATGTCCTTGGCCACCAATAGGCTAGCCCACACAACTACTTCAACGTTTCACTTATCTATGATATCAATTTGTAACGTCCTTGAACATCAACCTTTGTCGGGTAACACTACACAACCCACTTATCTTTTTCCAACTATCTATAATACCATTCTTTATATTTATATGCATAACTATCTAGTGCACATTAACAACTATAGTATTTTTTTTAGGACACTATTCATGCAGAAATAACATTAAAACATATAGACATCATATTATGATATACATAGATTAATGCTGAATTAACAGTAATCCTACATATACAATATATATGAAATATTCAGGCATTACTCATCAATGATAAAACATGTTCAATTACACAATATATAATTAATAGATATTTGGCACCTACCTTTCAATAGGTGGCCACCAACTACATGCAGACCTTCGACGAACCTCCCAACCTTAGACTACACTTCTCATCACACTCAGCAGTGGGTCACCCCAAAGTTGGGACTAAACTCCACTGGGAAAGGGATTCCTAGGCTTGGCAAGGGAAACATGAAAGTCACGCAGGTAAACAGGAAGGATTATTCTCCAGGTTCAGCTTACACTACCATCCTACAAACTCTCCTTCCCCACATGCATGTCCCACCTAGGAAGTGTGCCCCTTCTCTTCTCAACAATCCTTCAATAGTCCTTTGGCTGCTCCACTTCCCTTCTAGGGATTTAACAATAGGCTAGAAAGGAACTATCTGAGCACTATAGTTGCAGCTGGGTTCCCTATGGAAATTCAATTCCCCAACAAACTCTCTCACCTGGAGAGAGTTTCTTGTAGGCCTGACAACCTGATTCTTCAATCCACGAGCCTGACAACCTGCCTCTTCAAACCACATTCCTGAAAACCCGCTTCTTCAATCTAGCTTCTAAGTTAACTCCAGTAAGGGTGATGGCACAACAAAGCTCAGTATAGAACAGGTGATGGCAGCAAGCCACGCTCAATCAAGGAACTGCATGGGATGTAACAACAAAACGTTAAGGTATGGTACGTCTCAGGAAAGGTACAGGATGCATATGAACTTCATAGGGATACACATGATAAATCAATTATGATTGCCAATTTCCATGCTGCGTTCTTGTTCAAAGGTCGACGATGGATATAATGGTTGAATCGGTGAGTTAGTGGTGATTCAGGTAGCAGTCTTACGAGCAGGTGAAGGTCACGAGAATAGCGAGGAGGAACCCCCCCAACGAGCTAGCTTTCCCTGCTATAAAATGCATGCGCCTAGGTTGACACATGTCTTCCTACAACCACATGAGCTTCGACTTAGCACTTGTTCCCCTTCCAGGAACTTAGGATAACATGACTTATGTTAACCATAGCCTTTGAGAAATAATAATAAAATAGTATTCCTCTAGAGGTAAGCTTTCTAGCTTAGCCCCCATGCCTAGACACTTAGCCCCCTCCCTTACCCTACCTAGTGAAATTTAGTCCCCCATAACTCTTTATTCATGGTTGTTCTACATGCAATAATGTACTTTTTTATTGATAATATTTGTATTTACATATACAAAAATCAGGCTTATGGCCTTAAGCATCTAGGCTCTCTAGCCTAATAAACATATAAGTCTTCAACTTATAAACACTTGGCTCACCATCCTATAACATATTTAGAATTCAAGAGGGGCTTGGCCTTGGGGTGTTACAATAAGGGTGCCAAATATTACACCTGCTTGCTTCAACATTAGTCCATAGTCTCAAGAATGTATAATCTCATTCAAAAAGTCCTAATTAGGCTAAATCATATCACATAAACTTTAAGAACTCAAGCATTCATAAAATTCAAACATGCATAACCCAAATGTCCTAGAGTACAATTCTATGCATTCATAGTCCAACCTTTATGTCGAATTATAGTTCTCACAATCCAACACAAATTTTCCAAGAGACCTTTGATCAAATCTACACAATAAAACATTCGATAAATGGTGGTGGCATACTTCTTTTTTTGTTTCCTGACCTAAAGTTAAATAATTCAAACTATAGGACTATAATTGGCATTGAATCAATTTCTAGTATGTAAGCTCAGCCGCAATTTGGGTTTCAAGTACCAATCAATAAATAAGCCTCTCCTAGTGGCTAGCAAGACTCATTCTCCTCACCAATAGATATATGGTTACCGAGGAATGCTTTAGAATGTCGAACATACATACATACATATAAACCCTATATTTTTGGCGAAATTAAAAAAAATAAAAATTCTTTGTAAACGTTTTCAAAAAACTCTAATTTTAACAAAATTAAAGGTTTATAATATCATTTACTTTTTTAAACAAAAAAAAATAATTTTTATTAAATATTTGTAATAAAAGTAAAAACTAATATTTTATTTGTAGTAATTAACAATCCTATCTAGCATATTTGGAAGTTTTGTGATTTATTATTAATTTTTTTTTTTTAAAGAAATAAAATTAATTCCTTCCAAATTTTGATCAATTTTTTAATATATTTATAGAAAAAATAACATAAAAGTATAATTATTTAAAATTAATTAAAAATTAAACACAAAAATTAATCCTCCACCACCAACAACAAACATAGAAAAAATCAAATGGAAAGACCTAAAAATAATTTACTCAAAAATTCTAAATGATTTAGGAATGAATTACATAAATGCCAATGTAATGTAATTATATTTTCACATAAAGAGATTACTTAAAAATTCGTAAACTGGAGAAATTAAAACAAAAAGATTTATAATCCTATTACTTTGAAATTGCATGTTGATGCAATAACATCTACCGAATGATTAATTTTGACTTCTAGAAGGTCCTTCAAAGTTTACTAAAGGGAGTGGGTTCCCTTAAAATCAAAATTTATATAAGATTGAGTTAGATAGAGTAGTGAAATTTTATTAAGGTATAATTGTTATTGACAACTATGAGTAGTTGAACAATTTAGATTGTGTGTAATAATGGGTGATTCGATCCATCATTAGTGGTTGTTGAATGAATCCTCCTCACTGTACATAAACTATAGTTCAAACTCTGAAATGAGGGGGAGAGAGATTTTTGAATTGAGTGTGTTTTTTCATATGAAGAAAAAAGGAAGTTTTGTTGGTTTGTTCATATTTTTCTCCTCTTCCATAAATCACTATGTTTTTGTTTTCTGTGCATGGGATTTCTAAAGGTATGATTGTAAGGTTAAAGCCCTCGTGGTTTCTATTTCCGAGGACTATTATGTTATCGTTGGTATTGAAATTTCCTTGGAATCAAACCCTGATCCTATACAAAACCTTTTTGTGAAACAATTGGTTTTGACTTCATTTTCTCATCTTCTTATAAAAAACATTCAGTTAGAGGTGTGTGTTTTAGTTACCAGATGATCCATATTTTGTCACATGGTGACTGTTTCAGTTCATGGTGTTAAAGTTCCTTATCAAATCGATAGTAATAGTTTGAAATGGTAACATTGATACCTTTCATTTATCTGTTAAGTGACAAAGGAATCAAACAATTGGTACTTTTTTGGTAAACACTAAAGATGAGGTCGGATAATTGAAAAGGAGTAGATCTTCAAGAGAGAGATTATGACGTATACCAATGGAGGTAAGGCACAAATCATCTTTGTGCATAACTAAAAAACAATTAAAACAAAGCATAGAGATTGAATAAGGGAAGAAAAAAGTGTATGAAAGGAACCGTATACCTCTCACTTGCACCATTAGTGGTATCAAAGAAAGAATCAGATCCCTTAGGTCTCAGAGAAGTCCTTCTTTTTCAAGAGTTTTCATTCAAAGTATATGGAAGAGGACAAGGTCGAGGAAGGATCGTAACTAATGAATAGCTACTCTAAGAAGTAAGAAATCTTAAATCACAACTAGAAGTTATGGAAGCTACTCAAAAAATGTGATCCTGATACTGGGGATGTCAATGATAGGGAAGAATAGTCATTGGTAGAAGAGTGGGAGCTTGTTAAAGAGACTATGGAAATAAGATTTGTGAGGTCATTTTTAGGTGTTAGCTCTAGACCCAAGACAAAAGTGCCAACTTACGATGGTAGCTTGAGTGTTGAGAAGTTGGTTTATTAGGTGAGTGCCATGGATAAGTATTTTGAACTTGAAGAAGTGGATTAGGAGAATAAACTCAAATTTGTGGTGACCATATTGAGAGGTCATGAAAATATTTGGTGGGATGGTTTGTAGACTGAGAGGAGGAACAATGAAAGAAAAAAAATTAACAGCCAAGATAGGATGGTAGCCAAACTCAAAGGTAAATTTTTCCCAAAGATTATCATCTCTCTTTGTATAAGAAAATCCAAAATTTAAAACAAAGATTAATTTCTATCAGAGAATACACAAAATAATTTTAGAAAGAAAACATTAGAGATGGATATGTTTAGGACACTCCTGGAAAAATTGCTAGATATATTAATGGTTTAAGGTTTTATATTCAAGATGAAATAAGTTTGTTGTTTCCAAATACTATGGAAGATGCATATCAATTCGC
The DNA here is from genome assembly GCA_000966675.3 of Picea glauca. Classification (NCBI taxonomy): domain Eukaryota; kingdom Viridiplantae; phylum Streptophyta; class Pinopsida; order Pinales; family Pinaceae; genus Picea; species Picea glauca. The sequence continues at coordinate 2,156 of JZKD02S2390195.1, read as the reverse complement.
TTTGAAAGATGAAGAAAAGATGGCCAGAAGACAAAGTTAGAAAGGAAAGAATTGAGGTGTAGTAAAAGGCCGAGGAAAAAAAACTGAAAAGAATAAGTTTCCAACTCATAAAGAGGAGATTGGAAGCTCAAACCAGCAAGGACAATCCTCCATAGGAAGTGATTCTAGAGGAAGAATACCTTACCTGAGGGGTAGAGGTAGAGGTAGAGAATTTGTCTACATGTGTTTTGGATGCAATAAAATTGGACATAGATCATTTGAGTGTCTAGAGAATGATGCCATGGGGCAAAGGAGTACACACATAGCTCACTTTGAAGAAGGATATGTGAATACACCTATACAAGAGGATTCCCTAGAGAGAAGAGAGTCTCTATTGATGAATAAAATATTGTTGAATCCGACTAAGGATATCAAAGAACCATCACAAATAAAAACTCTATTCATGACTGTCTGCAAGGTAAAAGGAAAGTGTTGTAAGGTTGTAATTGAAAGTGCTAGCATTGACAATTTAGTATCCACAGAGGTGGTTGAGAAGTTGGGGTTGAAAAATACCATACACCCTACTCCATATAAGGTTTCTTGGATATAGAAAGAACATCAAATTTTGGTCAATGAATAGTGTGAAGTAGAATTGCAGATTGGTAGCTACAATAATAAGATATTGTTTAACATCATGCCTATGGACATGTGTCACATTTTATTGGGCAGACCCTGGAAGTACAACAAAAAGGAAATACACGATGGAAGGAGAAACCTTTACACCTTTGAAAAATATGGAGAAAAGCATACACTTTTTTCATTGAAAGAGGAATGTGAAACTAGAAAAATCAGTCCTAAAGTATTGCTAATTAGTGGGAAAGAATTGTTGCAAGAGATTAAAAATGCAGATATAAATTTTGTTGTAGTTGGAAAGATAAAGTTAATTCTTATTAACACTAATTCAGATGAATTACCCATAGAAATTCATGATTTTTTAGACGAATTTGCTGATATAGTGGTTGATGTTTTTCCAAGTAATTTGCCTCCCATAAGAAGTATAAGTCATCATATTGATATTATTCCTAGAGAAAGTTTTCTGAACAAATCAACTTATAGAATTACCCCAAGAGAGAATGTAGAGACCATGAGACAGGTAACAAAAATCTAGTTAGAGGTGTTTGTTTCAGTTACTAGATGATAAAAATTTTGTCTCATGTGTTAGAAAAAAACAAGACAGCAGAGCAATAAAATAAAACAAATGTAGAAACAAAACACAGAAGGGGCTACGTCCACCAGAGAAATTGCCAAGTCCTTCCTTTATTATTATCCAGCAAATGAAGGGATACAACCTACATCAAAACCCGTTGTACCTTCTTCTTCTTTCTCTCACAGTCTCCTCTCTCAGAATACAATATTCACCACCATCCATAGCCGTGATACATTTCCCTCATAAAAGAGGGTTGCCTTCTAGGGAAAAAAACCCTAACATAATCTCTACTGTTAGATCTGCAACCTTATAATGAATGGTCCAGATTTATAATGAAATTACAATATACTTTTACAAGGCAATTTTTTCTTCGAGGGCTTCGCCCCCGAACCCCCGCTGGGGGCCCGCCTTCCCCCAGACCCCCCAGCCGGGGGGATAGCCCCCCTAGACCCCGCAGAGGAGGTACCCCCCCTCTGCACTCCCCTGTGTGGAAGAGTGTACACATACTTCTGGGGTGTAAATACTTTATGGGGTATAAACACGGCTGAAAGAAAGGACCTATGAATCAGGAAGATAATCAGGCTCCACAACCAACAATCTCCCACTTGGAGACTGATCTCAACAACTCCACCGTTGCTATATATGATGGACTCTGAACCTTCTTGGACCTGGCAAATTTCTCATTTTCATATTCATTCTTGAAGACCAATTGATACTGAGCAGGAACTTAGTTTCTCCCTGGTTACTCCCTTTGTTAACATGTCTGCAGGATTTTGGCTAGTGTGTATCTTTTCCAGCTTCAATTGTCCATCTTCCAAGGTGGATCGTATGAAGTGGTACCTCAACTGTATATGATTAGTCTTCGAATGGAAGGTTGATTTCTTTGCAAGGTGAATGGCACTCTGACTGTCACAGTACAACTTGTTGTTCTCCTGCTTCTTTCCCAATTCCTCCATAAACCTTTGTAACC
>JZKD02S2390184.1:0-12553 GCA_000966675.3 Picea glauca | reverse complement strand
TAGCTGTCATGCTCAGCAAGACCCAACTGGGCATGTAAGCACCCTTTATTTGCTCACCAAGTGACGAATTGGGTGAAAACACAGATGGTATGGCCGACATGAAAATTCAAGAGTTTTGAGGAGTGACCGACATAGGCTGAAACTTACTTTGAGAAAGAGAATGAGATAGATGGAAAACTCATGCAGCATATACATAGCACTGATCAATGACAAAATTTTGTGACACAAGAGGAATCAAAAAATTATCCATAGGGACTAGAAGAATAACCATTTAGAGGAGTCCACTCTCAGTAATGAGCTCAACTTACTAAGGTAATGCTAAACCTAAACCTTGTATGAAATGGAATCAATAGTTTGTGCTTTGTTCAAAGGTTACACGATTCATGTCTATAGGAGATAATATTATTTTCCCTCCCGTATTTTTTTTTGTTTTTTCATAGTCAAAGAAATGATATGATGTAGGAGAGGAAACAAATGTCGTGTGTAAGAAACTAGTTCCAAGAAGTGGAACATACCTATTCTCAATGCAAGGGAATTCATGTGGAGCATTGACACTTGGGGAAATGTTTCCGCTATAGGTAAATGGTGTTAAGATGCAAAGGATATATGAAAGGCATTGCTTGTATAATGATGAGAATTGTCGAGGAAAGAGGCTTATAACAAGAAAGTGGGAGTCGATAAAATCTCAACAATGCAAGAAGGAAAATGGGATGCAATTGCAACTTAAATCAAAAGTGTCCTTTTTCATAGATTTAGTCCCCTAGGCCCAAAAAAGTATAAAATATTACCATAGGAGAACTCTTCTAGCCAATGAAGAATATAGTATCATTTTTCATAAGTAGTATATTTGGTCCAGAAAATGGTTAAAATTATACCAAAATAGACTTCCTTTCAAAACCATTTAACGAGTGTGAAAGAGACAAGTTCACTCTACAATCTTTTCATTTTTCTTCGGAGTTAGAAAAGAGATTAACCTAGAATCAAAGGGAGTCCCATAGGTAGTAGTCAAAATAATATTAAGTAATAAATATGGGGTTCAAACACAAATTCATATTGGGATTATAGGGACTTTCGACCCTATGGAGTAACTTCTGCATGGGAACCAAATGACAAAAGCGTTCTAACTAGGGTACCCATGTTTGTTAAGCTTCTACAACTTAATAACGACACTTCTAGTAATAGTGAGAAGATTCTATGCCACTAATAAATGGGTTCATACCTATGGAATATGAATCACAGTCATAGGACGATGAAAAAATGCAAAGCGGGGTGAAAACCTTTTCTATATTTCAGTGACAAAATATACCTACTGGAGGCACAAATGGGAAATATGATGTTGGAAATCCATTAAAAATCCTGAACAAAACCACTTCAAACTAGGTCTTTCGCAACGGTATTAGTCCATAGGGAAAGAAAAAATAGCTTTTATATACTTTATTTTTTTGTGTTTTCCAATTTGATAAAGGAAAAACAAAAAACATTTCTTCTTCGACTCAAATTATATATGTTAAAATGAATGAATGTACGGATGTGTTTTGTTTACTTAGTTATGTGACAAATGTCAATATAAAATGTAATTAGCATATGCATCAAATACTTGATTAGAATGTCTAGGAATGTGATTAAAAGTAAGAAAATCAAAGTAATGTTCCAAAAGTTGTACCTGTAGGAATCGCCTGAGTAAAGTAGGAACTATCACACAGTAAATGTCATCCAACTGACATACAACTAACTGGGAGTCTAGGAGAACTTCTAAAAATAGAAAACCATGTGCAATGGTGTTGCGTAATATCTCTATGACAACGCTATATTCAACCACATTATTCATTGATGGCTCCAGAAAAATGCCACCTGAAGACACCAGTTGTCCCTCAGGTGAATATATAACCCAAGAAAAGGAAACCAAGTTTTGTGTATGATGACTAGCACCATCTTTGAATCCTAAGTATACCGAATAATCTATCGACATATTCCAAACAAGGGAAAATTCAATAAGAAATCTGATGGCGTAAAAGAGAAAATAAAAGGGAAGTATATACACTAATATACAAAGGTCACACCCAATTTTTAGGGCTCAAGTGTAATACCATTTAAGGTAGAGCCCATTTCTAGGCTCATCCATCACATTCCCTTCATAATATTCTAATTCTTAGGTTCCTTTTTCTAGGACACACYGCACGATATAASGACCGTTCCACATGGGTTTGAACTTTCCTTCCCCCAATAATTCTTTTGCTTGTTCATAAAGGAGAACCAATTCACCCTTAGCATACTGTCATGGATACATAGAATTATCATGTTGKACCTTACCAGATTGTTTATTCGCTTCAATAGTCATAGAGGTGTCTCAACGTTTCTCATCRAGTTTCTCTAGGTGTACAAAGTKTTCTTCGATRTYGGTCRTGCCAGGTAGGAGCTCAATTTCCAACTTAAGGGAAGGGATTTCACATTCAATAGGAAGAATCTTCCTTATTCCCAAATTGAACCTTATTTCATAATATTAACTAAACTATTAATTGAATTCTAGATGAAGAGGGAATGCACCCTAAATTTTATGAAATATCCTAAAAATAGACCAAAAAATAGGAGACCCTTTTGATGATTGTAAATCCCTAAAAAAATAGAAAAATGAATTACTAGGTGAGTGTTTATGTGAGTAATATCTCTATCACCTCATACACAATCGAGTACTTGTCCCCTAGAAAACTCAATCCTTACTACATTTAACATGAGACAGTTAATTACATAATATACACCAATATGAAGGGAACCCTCTAGAAGAACAACCAACTCTATTTGGTCATTAAAGAAGGGAAATGCCTTCACCAAGTCAAGTAGCTCACCAAGAATCAGACTCAACATAAGTTTCCCCATCTGATGGAGGACCTTGATGCAATGGGGACCATTTCTTCCTAATTGGGGAGGAATGATCTAAGTGAATATTGGTGGCCACCTACCTATTCCACTAATCCATAATGGTTCCAAATCTTGGAAGTTTTTCTACAGTGTTTCGGGTCCCAAACTCTTGGGGCCACTTTGAGGCCCTAAGTGACATTTGTCTGGCATGGAAATGCATAGTATGCATCCAAGGGTAGATTCTAGGCCATTAAAAATGTTTACTTCTCCTCTATACCTTTCTGATGGGATACCAAGTGCCCCAAACAAAAATCCTATGCAAAAGTTGCACCCTCGGGAAGTTGATGTATGAATTAATCACATTGAGGCCCACAAATATTTTTGTGTTTCATCTTCTGGGGTTAGGTTTTTGTACATTTAGGGTTTTTTCATTGATGTTTTTTGTTAAAAGGTATTTTTCGCCTCTTTTTAATTATCTTCTTACAAATTATTGTAGTCAACATAATCCTCTCTTCAGATACAAGCTACCACCATTCTAGCTGGCTTGTGTGATCTGCATTTTATAGTATTTTGTATTCCAAACAACCATGAATAGAATTTGAGTTTAACTGTATTATTGTGTTTCTAAATCATAACAAAGGTATTATCTAGTTTCTAAATCCACTTCCTAGATAATGAGATGGCATCATAGGATATCCTTACTTTATCCCAAATTAGTCAACACAAAATCATAACTGAGATATTTTTATGAAGGAAGAAAACACCAAGTATGAATTGACATAGAGGGGACAAAAATGAAAGGTCAACAAGTTTAGAGAATGGAAGAATAAGTCTCAAGTTCCCTTAAACATATAACATGACACAATAAGTATTGGGGTAGAACTTGATTCAAAAGGACCATTGACATAGTGCAACAATGCAAGAGGCATTCGAGAACTCTCCATAGTGACTGGAAGAATAACTAGTCAGAGGAGTAGATAACTCAGAATCATGGTACAAATCCTAAGGAAATATAAATACTAACTATAATGTAATGATGCAAACATATTCCATGTTCAAGGGTGAAAATAACTAACAATTTCAACTCAAACTAAATTAAATAAAGATAAAAATTCTCTCCCTTCTCATTTTTTTTNTGCCAGGTAGGAGCTCAATTTCCAACTTAAGGGAAGGGATTTCACATTCAATAGGAAGAATCTTCCTTATTCCCAAATTGAACCTTATTTCATAATATTAACTAAACTATTAATTGAATTCTAGATGAAGAGGGAATGCACCCTAAATTTTATGAAATATCCTAAAAATAGACCAAAAAATAGGAGACCCTTTTGATGATTGTAAATCCCTAAAAAAATAGAAAAATGAATTACTAGGTGAGTGTTTATGTGAGTAATATCTCTATCACCTCATACACAATCGAGTACTTGTCCCCTAGAAAACTCAATCCTTACTACATTTAACATGAGACAGTTAATTACATAATATACACCAATATGAAGGGAACCCTCTAGAAGAACAACCAACTCTATTTGGTCATTAAAGAAGGGAAATGCCTTCACCAAGTCAAGTAGCTCACCAAGAATCAGACTCAACATAAGTTTCCCCATCTGATGGAGGACCTTGATGCAATGGGGACCATTTCTTCCTAATTGGGGAGGAATGATCTAAGTGAATATTGGTGGCCACCTACCTATTCCACTAATCCATAATGGTTCCAAATCTTGGAAGTTTTTCTACAGTGTTTCGGGTCCCAAACTCTTGGGGCCACTTTGAGGCCCTAAGTGACATTTGTCTGGCATGGAAATGCATAGTATGCATCCAAGGGTAGATTCTAGGCCATTAAAAATGTTTACTTCTCCTCTATACCTTTCTGATGGGATACCAAGTGCCCCAAACAAAAATCCTATGCAAAAGTTGCACCCTCGGGAAGTTGATGTATGAATTAATCACATTGAGGCCCACAAATATTTTTGTGTTTCATCTTCTGGGGTTAGGTTTTTGTACATTTAGGGTTTTTTCATTGATGTTTTTTGTTAAAAGGTATTTTTCGCCTCTTTTTAATTATCTTCTTACAAATTATTGTAGTCAACATAATCCTCTCTTCAGATACAAGCTACCACCATTCTAGCTGGCTTGTGTGATCTGCATTTTATAGTATTTTGTATTCCAAACAACCATGAATAGAATTTGAGTTTAACTGTATTATTGCGTTTCTAAATCATAACAAAGGTATTATCTAGTTTCTAAATCCACTTCCTAGATAATGAGATGGCATCATCGGATATCCTTATGAAGGAAGAAAACACCAATTATGAATTGACATAGAGGGGACCAAAATGAAAGGTCAACAAGTTTAGAGAATGGAAGAATAAGTCTCAAGTTCCCTTAAACATATAACATGACACAATAAGTACTGGGGTAGAACTTGATTCAAAAGGACCATTGACATAGTGCAACAATGCAAGAGGCATTCGAGAACTCTCCATAGTGACTGGAACAATAACTAGTCAGAGGAGTAGATAACTCAGAATCATGGTACAAATCCTAAGGAAATATAAATACTAACTATAATGTAATGATGCAAACATATGCCATGTTCAAGGGTGAAAATAACTAACAATTTCAACTCAAACTAAATTCAATAAAGATAAAAATTCTCTCCCTTCTCCTTTTTTTTTTTTTTTTGTCTTTTCCATGTTTTTATGATATTGAAAAAGAGATAAAATTATTCTACACTAGACAAAATGAGTGGATCAATGGCATGTAACTATATTCTAAGTGCATGGAACATACCTATCCAACAAAAATGGAAAAAAGGCATTGTGCAAGTGATGTCCACTCATAGCTATATCTCTATGGATACATAGTCACAAAATGGACGTAAATGACAAAAGGTATATAGTGACTTCAATGATGATAATAATGATCAAGAAAATTATAGTGTATTAGTATCCATCAAGAGAAAAGTGACAAAAAAACAATTGTAATAATAAATAAACAAAGTAATTTAAAATCCTCTAGGACATGGCTAGAAAAAGATAAGAGAGAAGCATGAGGTCATGGGACTATGAAATTATATAATTTTTACCTATATATTAAAAAACAATTAAGATATTTTGTCTAAATAAATGTAATTATGATCCTCATAAATATCACTTTCCACCTATCCTATCTACCATTTCCAAAAAGATAAATTTGGATTGCATTTTCAATGTTTTCTTGTTTGTATCATAATAATTAGAGTACAAATAAGGGTTTTTAGTTACTATGTAAATAGAAGTTGCTAACAATAATATATAAGCCTGATCAACATACTATAAGCTGTAGATCAATTTAGAGTGTCTTTACATCCATCATAGAAGGTTTAATAATGATGATTATCCAATAGATTGATGACATATAATATTGAAGGAACATGTTGAATTTATCAACTGAAGTAAATATGTGGATAGAACATGAGAAGGGGAGAAAATCAAGGAGTAGGTTTGGGTGCATTTATCCATGTCCATGAATCCATACCTTGCAAAAAATGGATTGTTAGCAATCTGTTATCTTAGGTTGTGAGTTCCCTTTGAAAACACAACACACTTTCAGTGCACAATTGGTTATTTGGCCATAGACTTGGGGATTTTGTGAATACATTTTATTGCAAACTACTATGTACATATTTTAAGCTACAAATATAATGAAGAGAACACATATAATGTAGAATATTTTGGATTTCGAGAATAAAGATACAGATCCATTAAAACCGTGTTTTACAAATTCTAAAATGGCTATTGTAAGTTTATTTTCATTTTCATTTTCATTTAAATTTTAATATTGTTGTGGAAGATACCAACATCCATATTTCTAGAGAGGGATGATTCTATAGATAAGGAGTTGAGGATTTGTAGGTTCTTTCTATGTTTTTTATTAGAATACATGTTTGTTTAAATCTTGTACCTTAATATTTTTTTTTAATATGATTTACCTTTTACATTTATTTGTTAGTTCATAATCAAATGAAAACTACAAACTTGTGCATTTGGATAAATGATAATACAAATAGTAAAAAAGAGCATGGTAACAATGTGAATTACCTGTAACATCCAATGACTAGTTGAAATATCACAATCATTCATGTTAATCTGCAAATCTTGTGCTTAATAATTCAAGTGTTTTTATTTATTTTTATGTTTTTTTACTTTTCCACGAGTGTGGAGTGTTTACTTTTACGCAATTGTGGTGTGTTTTATTTTCTACAATGTCATTTCATTTCCTAGAGAGAAATGCAATTTACATTCCATAGAAGAATGTAGGAAACTAGTTGTAAATAGATAACTTGTAGCTTGCACATGTGGTGCATGACATCTCGCAAGTTTCTCCAGAAACCTGAGTTGATAAGTAAATGCTCAATCTCTTTTATTTATCTTTAAAGTGTAAAAAAATAGTTTGTCATTTTTGCGTTGTTGCCGAGGAGATGTCAAAGGCACACAAGGGTTTTGTTTACACTAGTTTTAGGAAACACACATGGTATAGGGGATCAAAGAAAGGAATTGTTGACTAACCTCTTTTGGGGGTCTCATACGTAGTTTGATGTATTTAAATTAGGTCATATAGTTGCATTAATAGAGTTATAAATCCATCAAAAATATTTCATGGTGNTTTTTTTTTTTTTTTTGTCTTTTCCATGTTTTTATGATATTGAAAAAGAGATAAAATTATTCTACACTAGACAAAATGAGTGGATCAATGGCATGTAACTATATTCTAAGTGCATGGAACATACCTATCCAACAAAAATGGAAAAAAGGCATTGTGCAAGTGATGTCCACTCATAGCTATATCTCTATGGATACATAGTCACAAAATGGACGTAAATGACAAAAGGTATATAGTGACTTCAATGATGATAATAATGATCAAGAAAATTATAGTGTATTAGTATCCATCAAGAGAAAAGTGACAAAAAAACAATTGTAATAATAAATAAACAAAGTAATTTAAAATCCTCTAGGACATGGCTAGAAAAAGATAAGAGAGAAGCATGAGGTCATGGGACTATGAAATTATATAATTTTTACCTATATATTAAAAAACAATTAAGATATTTTGTCTAAATAAATGTAATTATGATCCTCATAAATATCACTTTCCACCTATCCTATCTACCATTTCCAAAAAGATAAATTTGGATTGCATTTTCAATGTTTTCTTGTTTGTATCATAATAATTAGAGTACAAATAAGGGTTTTTAGTTACTATGTAAATAGAAGTTGCTAACAATAATATATAAGCCTGATCAACATACTATAAGCTGTAGATCAATTTAGAGTGTCTTTACATCCATCATAGAAGGTTTAATAATGATGATTATCCAATAGATTGATGACATATAATATTGAAGGAACATGTTGAATTTATCAACTGAAGTAAATATGTGGATAGAACATGAGAAGGGGAGAAAATCAAGGAGTAGGTTTGGGTGCATTTATCCATGTCCATGAATCCATACCTTGCAAAAAATGGATTGTTAGCAATCTGTTATCTTAGGTTGTGAGTTCCCTTTGAAAACACAACACACTTTCAGTGCACAATTGGTTATTTGGCCATAGACTTGGGGATTTTGTGAATACATTTTATTGCAAACTACTATGTACATATTTTAAGCTACAAATATAATGAAGAGAACACATATAATGTAGAATATTTTGGATTTCGAGAATAAAGATACAGATCCATTAAAACCGTGTTTTACAAATTCTAAAATGGCTATTGTAAGTTTATTTTCATTTTCATTTTCATTTAAATTTTAATATTGTTGTGGAAGATACCAACATCCATATTTCTAGAGAGGGATGATTCTATAGATAAGGAGTTGAGGATTTGTAGGTTCTTTCTATGTTTTTTATTAGAATACATGTTTGTTTAAATCTTGTACCTTAATATTTTTTTTTAATATGATTTACCTTTTACATTTATTTGTTAGTTCATAATCAAATGAAAACTACAAACTTGTGCATTTGGATAAATGATAATACAAATAGTAAAAAAGAGCATGGTAACAATGTGAATTACCTGTAACATCCAATGACTAGTTGAAATATCACAATCATTCATGTTAATCTGCAAATCTTGTGCTTAATAATTCAAGTGTTTTTATTTTTTTTTATGTTTTTTTACTTTTTCACGAGTGTGGAGTGTTTACTTTTACGCAATTGTGGTGTGTTTTATTTTCTACAATGTCATTTCATTTCCTAGAGAGAAATGCAATTTATGTTCCATAGAAGAATGTAGGAAACTAGTTGTAAATAGAGAACTTGTAGCTTGCACATGTGGTGCATGACATCTCGCAAGTTTCTCCAGAAACCTGAGTTGATAAGTAAATGCTCAATCTCTTTTATTTATCTTTAAAGTGTAAAAAAATAGTGTGTCATTTTTGTGTTGTTGCCGAGGAGATGTCAAAGGCACACAAGGGTTTTGTTTACACTAGTTTTAGGAAACACACATGGTATAGGGGATCAAAGAAAGGAATTGTCGACTAACCTCTTTTGGGGGTCTCATACGTAGTTTGATGTATTTAAATTAGGTCATATAGTTGCATTAATAGAGTTATAAATCCATAAAAAATATTTCATGGTGCAACAAGAGCTACTCAAAACACTAACCATTTTTGTAGGAATTTAGTAAAAGGAGGTGATTCATGGGTAAACTTTGGATTCCAATTTGATTCAATAATCTTATCTAGAATGATACACTCCATGGAATCCTTGTAGTTTCCATGGTGGTTATGTTACATTATCATTCTCTGAGAATATGGATTTACAATTTGGCCATTGAATGAGACACTTTATGGGCTCTCTGGAGTTTCCATGGTGGTTATGTTAGGTTCTCATTCTCTCATAATATGGAGTTATTATTTTTCCATTGAATGATACACTATGTAGGATCTAGGGATTTTCCATGGTGTTTATGTTGGGTTCTCATTCTATTTTAACACAATATATTATCACTAATGTCATCATTTCAGTACTTTTCCTCTTTTTTTCCACACACTCACTATATTCTCCCATATTGATGCATTCCATGGAAACAATTCCCCTTTCAAAATCCAACCTTGGTACAAGGATGGTGAAAATATCAATTTTAACACATACCCCAACAACCTTCACCTCTGCAACACCCCTAACTACCCTCAAAGAATCCTCCACAAATACATCCTTGAATTCCTACTCAACCCACTCATAACCCATCAATAAATTGTCTCAACCAACTTACAAATATGAGTTACATTATTTTCATCAAATAAAAAAATAAAATTCTAGTAGTGAAAATCCATTCTCAGGTGCTACTAGATCTAGTGATGTTAGAAAACTAGTCTCTAGATGGCATCACTTGGACAAACCTTGTTTGTAAATGAGCTTGTTGGTGGGTAAGGTTTGGAAAAAAATAGAAAAAGAGAGAAGAAAATGAAAAAAAAAAAAAGTATTTGTATGTTTCATGAACAAGATTTTGAGAGTTCTTAATTCTTAGTTGACATTCAAAATGCACTTTAGGATAGTATTACATAGGCTACAAATTCATGCTACAGAAACACTAACGATATTGATCAATTTGGTGAACAACAAGTACTACAATTTCTTCACCATGCATACTATCAATTTCATAGTCCCAAAAGCTTAGTTTTCTGTTATAGAATTAGCATAATAGATTTGATAATTATCTTGTTGGTTTACAATGATTCAATACTTCATTTTAACCAACAACATGATTTTGTTCAAACTTTGCATTGGGTCCACCCCTATTTGAAACACTCATTTTTCATTTCGTTGTTGTTCCAAAATGTATAGACTTTGCAATCACATAGAGTCTGAAGTTCAAAGAATATTCATACATATTCATAAGAGTCTCACAAAATTTCCAAACCTGAACTTCTAATTTAAGTTTGCATACTTCATATATTTTACTATAAGGACATCACCAATATAATTTCCCTTTTATTTCTTCAAGATCGTCGTTGAATTTGAAACACTGTTTCATAATTTCAAGATCAACATTGGAAATATTCCATGTCAATAAAGGCCTTGATTTCAGACAGAATGGAGAAACGAAGTGAAGCATTACCCCTTTGATTAAATGCTAAGGATGTTTTCCATGTTGATTATCTTACTCTCAATACACTTCAAATTTCACTTGGATCTCACAACATCTTATTATGAGTATTCTTGTAAGACGATTAAAAATAACCTAGGGATACTAATGGGTATTTTCAACTTTTATATTCATGAGTATTCCTATTATGAATAACAAAAAACAATTGTGAAAATATATGATCTTGTTGTTAAAGAGATTTTTTACTATAGGATGTTTGTATCATTCAATTTCATGTATCTAATAGCAATGGAGACAAATTCTTAAGCATCCAAAATGACAAATTAAGGATCCAGATGGTATATAAAGTTGTATATTTGTGTAGATGTATGAAGAGGATTTGAGANGGCCTCTACACTCTTAGTCATAGTGTCGGGTAAGTTGATAGGAGGGTCGGTCAAGGGTTTAGGAAGAAGGACATGGTAGGGCACCGGGGTTACAACCTTGACCTCACTCACCACAGGTTTGTCAACCTATGTAGGGTTCAGATCCTCGAAACCATTCTGAGCAACGAAATTGCTCCAACTATCCCCGTGCAAACTCAAATGACAGACAATGATAAGCTTAACAAGCTCATAATGAAAAAGGCTACTGTCAGCCTCATGTCTTTTGTACTTCTTCGACATTTTAAACAGGCTACGATGCAAATAATAGGGCATATTCAGAGAGTATCCCATAAAAACCATAAGAAAACGCAGGTGGTAGAGGAACACAAGTCCGTATCGACCTTCACAGGTCACAAACTGCTTGATTATCATTAATAAATCGTGCCAACGTGGTTTGAGCAGAGTTACGGGCATACCTCTATCACAGGAGGTGATCTTGCGAGATTGAAACAGTAGGGTCCACAGAACTTTCTCGACCTTGCAATTCTTAAACCAATGTTGTCTAGGGGTAGATAACCTCGTGGCTGAGCTGATGAACTTCTCATCAATTTCCAATTGTATGTCACCTACTTTGGCTCGACAGTCATCAAAGGTCATGGCAAATTGTCGAGCTACGCAAAGGTTAAAACCCTCGAAACATTTCACAAAGGTAAGCCATCCACTGTCTGCCAAATCTTGGCGGACATTATCAAACATTAACAGGGCCTGGTTTCCATTGGGTTCAACTCGCACGACTAGTGCCATGGAGCTGAATGCATGATAAGGAAAGGTTCGAATTCATCAACACACAGTAATAGAACTACCCGAACCAACAACAATGAATCGAGCCGAAAGGGGTAAGAATAAATGCGCGCATGCAAAGGTGGTGGAGTCATTCACTGCCATGCACGATAGTTATGGTAAAGTACAACCGTCATTTTACACATCTATTCAAACAATCATAGCATAGCTCAAAAATCATATTGTTTGGCCAACCAAAGAATCAAATGGTAAGTGTTATTCCAACGTGCCAAATCAACATTAGAGTATAGTTTTTAAACCATTGACATTCAACATGAAACCAACACCAAATGTTAGCCATGCACCATTGTATAAATGTTAAACCAATGTGCCGATTGATATTCATATAATCGACAAGCCAAAAATTATGAAAGGATTAACATAAGGGTTATATCAAA
>JZKD02S2390162.1:19254-29426 GCA_000966675.3 Picea glauca | reverse complement strand
GATTTCCTCTCTTTTAAAGATATTATTTATACAACTAATGTGCTAAATGATTGTAATAATAAAGAAGAACTATAATTGATAGTTGTATAAGTAAAAATTCAACACTATGATGATAGGTGACCCATGAGGTAGCTATTGAAATTGTTTCTTTACTTCATGTGCTTCCAAAACAAATTGTCTATACAACCCAATATTTTGTGATGGGGATTCCATCAATTACTATATCTAGTGCTCCACTTCCCTCTTATGTGGAATATACTTAGGCTTTTGGAACACTCCTCTATATTCCTGCAAAAAATCCTTCTATTGTTCTTTCTACTCTTTTTTACATTCCTCTAGGGATGTCATTATACTTATTGATTCCTCCCCTTGTTGATTATCTCTTAAGAAAGACAATACATACTTCTTACTAGAATTGATCATATTTTTGGCTTGGTTATCACTTATGAGAGAGATCTTTGACTTTCCTTTTTGTGTGTTGATGATGAAAGAATGCCCATCCTTATGATGCAGTATTGGTTTTCTCTCCACATAAAGATTGCATCCCTCGTATAGATGTAGGGGATTCCAAACAATTCAACAAACACATCAAGGGGTACTACATCTAATTTCACTTCATCAATAAAATCTACACTTATAACAAACTTGTTCTTGCACTGTTTAGTGTCTTTGATATTGCATCCTTATTCACCCATCCTAATGGATATGGGATTAGTTGATCATTAACCTATAACCTAATCTTGTTGACCATATCAGTTGCTATTATATTGGCCTATGAGCTAGAATCTAACAGAGCATCTACCTTGGTATTTTTGACTTGGATCTTAGTATGGAAGAGTTATGCCATTTCCTTCTCTTCCTTGTGATGAAGGCTACTTAGAGTCACCTTCATCTACATTGAGTTGTATATAATATTCTCCTCCACATCTGAGATTATCTCTACCTAGTTTCATGAATCCTTTCTTAGTAGGTTCTTCTTCTTGGCATCCTTCTTACGGTTCTTTGGATTCAACTATTGATGTAGCTTCCAACACTTATTTTTGGTGTGACCATCGATATGGAAATGGTTGCAGTGGTTGTTTGGATCCTTGAACTAATGTGAAATGGTTTCCATCTTCTTGTATTTTCCCTTTCCACTTCGTCTTCCCCTCCTTGGAAGATTCTTAGTGATCTTTATATTTAGAACCACTTGATTATCCTTTCTTATGGCCTATGTTTTCTAGATATTGTTCTTTCACACAGGCCTCATCAACGATCCTTGATCATCACTTTATTTTTAAAATGACTATGTAGACCCCCAAATACTTGAGGAGTACATTGGGTTTCTTAGGAGAGATACCGAACATGATTGCCTTCATATTGATTTTGATGGTGTAATCTTGCACACTCTTGGGTGTGAGATGGATTTCTATGGATCCATTGGTCTTCTACATACCCAATAGGGTAGAATGTGGACTTGCTGAGTTTTTTAAAATCCTCTCACTTAGTTACTAGTGCATCACCCTCCAACCTAAGAGTCTATGTGTGGTTTTCCTACCAAGTTAATGCATGGACCTCTAGTTTCTTTCAAGAAAATGAAATTTTTTTCTCTTATTCTATACTATGGACATTGAAATACACTTCTAATTGTTACAACTAATGATTAAAGTTAATGGAATTAGGGTTTGATATCCACTTTTTCTTTCATTTTGAATAGAGTTTGTGAAGGAGTGATGGAACTAGAGCTTGGTTTCTCTTTCTCAGACTCTTTTCTCGAATCATTTTCTGGGGCTTCACTATCACCCAATTTCCCATCAGATTTATCTTTTGAGTTAGAGAAACCAACCTCCCTGCAAGGTTCAAACTTGTTTGTTAGAGCCACCACGAGGAGAGCTATGTTGTGAGAGATATCAACAAATTTCTCTTACAGCCTCAAAAATCTCTCTTTCTCTACTTCATGAGGGTTGTTATGAACAGAATCATCTGCCATGGCTAGGGTTTTGTGACTTCCTTCTTAAGACAACTCCTAGATCTTGCAACTTTCCACAAATTCCCCAAAGAAACATGCTCTAATACTAATATGATATGTACATTGTCGTGGATATTCCACTGGAATAGTTCATCCCAACAGATCTTATAATATTCCAAAATATTATATTATGAAAATTATTTCCTTATATTCCACATCAATTATATCCAATATGGGAGAAAACCTAGATAGAAGGTGAGGTATATGATTTTCTCTCTTTTCTTTAGTTATGAAAAGAAAGTAGAAAGAAAGGGGCACTCATTATGGATTTTCCTTTGACATTGTGGCCTGAATGGATGCTACAAAATCTCCTACCTTTATTATGCTCTCAATTAACACTCCTTGGATGCTCTGCTCAACTATGGAACAAGTACAATACAAAAGAATGGAACCCATTCTCTTCATAGAGTCTCAATATTTAACATATCTTGATAATTGTATAGGATTAGGGTTTTTTCATTCTCAACCCTCAATTAGTGATAAGGTTTTGGACCTTCTAGAATCTTCTTGAAAGTCCACATGTGGCTAACCCCACATGTGTGATCAATGGGGGTTGACGTGGTATCCCCTTGTACCATGGCAGTCAACAAGGTAGGTCAACATGTGTGAGACATAATTTCTACATACTAGCTTCTATTGAGGTGATTTTTGCATCGTTGGAAAGGTATTGATGTGTATAATAATGTTGGGCTGAGAGATATGCTCTCACAATTTTGACCCAAAAAAATACCATTTGATGCATGTTGTTGCCTTATAAACACCTTGGGTAACATGGAATAAATCCTCAATCCACTAGGTGTGTCCTTCAAGACAAATCTCGAGTCAAGGTGTTAGGTGTTGTCACCTAATCCTTGACTCCTCTGTCTAGGACAACTTCTAGTGAAGTCAAGGGGGGTAGTCCCTAATAAGAGAATCTAAGATTTGAACTAAGCTAAGTACAAAATGAAATCTAAGAGTTTATTTGCAACAAGAAAAGTTACAAATAGATCCACACTAAATGTGAAGAGGAGTGTTGGATTTCCAACACATCAGGGTAGGTGGAGAGATGGGTGAGTCATCCCTTGGGATTGACACCCCCATTTGCAAGTGTGTCACCTCAAGGAGGAGGTTCACATTCCTTCTTTGGGATCTCCACCTACCTGCCAAATCAACTAACTATACAACCTTATATTTAGTGTGTTTTCCATATAATCTTTAGATTCAAGTCAGTGGAGAAACATGTCCCCGACATGTATCCTCAATTAAAGGCTTTCTAATTTTTTATTTATTTTTTGCCTTTTATTGACTTTTGAGAGAATTACTTTTTTGTGATTAAATAATCACCTTTTACCATAAAAAAGGTAATACCTAGGTAAATTGGGTATTATGAGTTTGAAAATGAATACCCCCAAGGCATATAATTCCTCCTAGTACTACTTATTCAACTTATTCATCTCTTACAATTAAAAATACCCCATTTGCGGGAAATTTTTTATTAACTTAAAACATTAAAAATTCTAGGGGGGACTTAGCACATTTCCATGAGACTCTATAAGGATGATTAGTATGGTAATATACACTAGAAGATATACTTATTTAACCATGCTAAGTCCTAACCATCAGTACACACTCCAAGCTTTGGAGGAAATGAGTGAAAAAACTCAAAAATTATAAGTCGCTTAAAAAACTTTCAAGCAAGAAATAATTAATAAGTAAAAAACAAATCTAAAGTAATGCACTCATGATTAAGTCTTAGGAGGCTAAGTATTTATAAATTCATAATGCTAAGTTCATCTTATTACATCTCCCATGGGGGGTATGGAAATGTGGTTATGAAGAAGAAGATGAAGAAAAGGGGCCATAGTGGCCGATTGGACTTCTGAACTTTGAATTTGAACAAATATCTTGTTCAAATTTGGTGGCTCAACTTGCAAGTCCATCCTAGTGCAACTTGGTGGATAAAATTGACTCCATATGGGGACATGTGCTTGATCTTTAGAAAAATGAGAGCATGCGAGAATCCAAAATTTGTAGCTTACATCACAAATGTCTCACCAAAAACAACATTAAATCCACATGTATATAGAAACCAACCATAAAATGAAGTTGCACCAAAAATTATTCATATATACAAAGAAAGTGCAAAAGANTAACTTAAAACATTAAAAATTCTAGGGGGGACTTAGCACATTTCCATGAGACTCTATAAGGATGATTAGTATGGTAATATACACTAGAATATATACTTATTTAACCATTCTAAGGCCTAACCATCAGTACACACTCTAATCTTTGGAGGAAATGAGTAAAAAAACTCAAAAATTATAACTCGCTTAAAAAACTTTCAAGAAAGAAATAATTAATAAGTAAAAAACAAATCTAAAGTAATGCACTCATGATTAGGTCTTAGGAGGCTAAGCCTTTATAAATTCATAATGCTAAGTTCATCTTATTACATCTCCCATGGGGGGTATGGAAATGTGGTTATGAAGAAGAAGAAGAAGAAAAGGGGCCATAGTGGCCGATTGGACTTCTGAACTTTGAATTTTTACAAATATCTTGTTCAACTTTGGTGGCTCAACTTGCAAGTCCATCCTAGTGCAACTTGGTGGGTAAAATTGACTCCATATGGTGACATGTGCTTGATCTTTAGAAAAATGAGAGCATGCGAGAATCCAAAATTTGTAACTTACATCACAAATGTCTCACCAAAAACAACATTAAATCCACATGTATATAGAAACCAACCATAAAATGAAGTTGCACCAAAAATTATTCATATATACAAAGAAAGTGCAAAAGAATAAAGTGAATTAATGTACAAGAAAGAAGTAAATACATGAAGAAAAAATTCAATGAAAAAGGGTTAGAGAGATATGTTACAAAGGATGTCACTGTGGGCATCAAATATCTACATTGACGAAAAACTTAAGAAGATGAACATTCACTGGTAGATTCATATTCTCTCTATCCAATCGGCTGAGGTGAAAATAATTAGAACCAACCAATTCATGGATGATATATATCCCTATCCATAAACTGTCAATTTTTCCATGCATCTGAGGCTTATCTTTCTATTTGTCCCAAAGTAAAATTGTGTCACCTTTATGAAAGGCCCTTGGTCTCTAAGACTTATCAAAAGTATTTTTAACCTTTTCTTGATTTCTGACACTTTGATCAAATGCTTTCCTTTTGTTCTCATCCAATTCTATCAACTAAATGGTGTAGTGGAGTGTGATGAGATGAAGTNTTATCTCTACCTAGTTTCATGAATCCTTTCTTAGTAGGTTCTTCTTCTTGGCATCCTTCTTACGGTTCTTTGGATTCAACTATTGATGTAGCTTCCAACACTTATTTTTGGTGTGACCATCGATATGGAAATGGTTGCAGTGGTTGTTTGGATCCTTGAACTAATGTGAAATGGTTTCCATCTTCTTGTATTTTCCCTTTCCACTTCGTCTTCCCCTCCTTGGAAGATTCTTAGTGATCTTTATATTTAGAACCACTTGATTATCCTTTCTTATGGCCTATGTTTTCTAGATATTGTTCTTTCACACAGGCCTCATCAACGATCCTTGATCATCACTTTATTTTTAAAATGACTATGTAGACCCCCAAATACTTGAGGAGTACATTGGGTTTCTTAGGAGAGATACCGAACATGATTGCCTTCATATTGATTTTGATGGTGTAATCTTGCACACTCTTGGGTGTGAGATGGATTTCTATGGATCCATTGGTCTTCTACATACCCAATAGGGTAGAATGTGGACTTGCTGAGTTTTTTAAAATCCTCTCACTTAGTTACTAGTGCATCACCCTCCAACCTAAGAGTCTATGTGTGGTTTTCCTACCAAGTTAATGCATGGACCTCTAGTTTCTTTCAAGAAAATGAAATTTTTTTCTCTTATTCTATACTATGGACATTGAAATACACTTCTAATTGTTACAACTAATGATTAAAGTTAATGGAATTAGGGTTTGATATCCACTTTTTCTTTCATTTTGAATAGAGTTTGTGAAGGAGTGATGGAACTAGAGCTTGGTTTCTCTTTCTCAGACTCTTTTCTCGAATCATTTTCTGGGGCTTCACTATCACCCAATTTCCCATCAGATTTATCTTTTGAGTTAGAGAAACCAACCTCCCTGCAAGGTTCAAACTTGTTTGTTAGAGCCACCACGAGGAGAGCTATGTTGTGAGAGATATCAACAAATTTCTCTTACAGCCTCAAAAATCTCTCTTTCTCTACTTCATGAGGGTTGTTATGAACAGAATCATCTGCCATGGCTAGGGTTTTGTGACTTCCTTCTTAAGACAACTCCTAGATCTTGCAACTTTCCACAAATTCCCCAAAGAAACATGCTCTAATACTAATATGATATGTACATTGTCGTGGATATTCCACTGGAATAGTTCATCCCAACAGATCTTATAATATTCCAAAATATTATATTATGAAAATTATTTCCTTATATTCCACATCAATTATATCCAATATGGGAGAAAACCTAGATAGAAGGTGAGGTATATGATTTTCTCTCTTTTCTTTAGTTATGAAAAGAAAGTAGAAAGAAAGGGGCACTCATTATGGATTTTCCTTTGACATTGTGGCCTGAATGGATGCTACAAAATCTCCTACCTTTATTATGCTCTCAATTAACACTCCTTGGATGCTCTGCTCAACTATGGAACAAGTACAATACAAAAGAATGGAACCCATTCTCTTCATAGAGTCTCAATATTTAACATATCTTGATAATTGTATAGGATTAGGGTTTTTTCATTCTCAACCCTCAATTAGTGATAAGGTTTTGGACCTTCTAGAATCTTCTTGAAAGTCCACATGTGGCTAACCCCACATGTGTGATCAATGGGGGTTGACGTGGTATCCCCTTGTACCATGGCAGTCAACAAGGTAGGTCAACATGTGTGAGACATAATTTCTACATACTAGCTTCTATTGAGGTGATTTTTGCATCGTTGGAAAGGTATTGATGTGTATAATAATGTTGGGCTGAGAGATATGCTCTCACAATTTTGACCCAAAAAAATACCATTTGATGCATGTTGTTGCCTTATAAACACCTTGGGTAACATGGAATAAATCCTCAATCCACTAGGTGTGTCCTTCAAGACAAATCTCGAGTCAAGGTGTTAGGTGTTGTCACCTAATCCTTGACTCCTCTGTCTAGGACAACTTCTAGTGAAGTCAAGGGGGGTAGTCCCTAATAAGAGAATCTAAGATTTGAACTAAGCTAAGTACAAAATGAAATCTAAGAGTTTATTTGCAACAAGAAAAGTTACAAATAGATCCACACTAAATGTGAAGAGGAGTGTTGGATTTCCAACACATCAGGGTAGGTGGAGAGATGGGTGAGTCATCCCTTGGGATTGACACCCCCATTTGCAAGTGTGTCACCTCAAGGAGGAGGTTCACATTCCTTCTTTGGGATCTCCACCTACCTGCCAAATCAACTAACTATACAACCTTATATTTAGTGTGTTTTCCATATAATCTTTAGATTCAAGTCAGTGGAGAAACATGTCCCCGACATGTATCCTCAATTAAAGGCTTTCTAATTTTTTATTTATTTTTTGCCTTTTATTGACTTTTGAGAGAATTACTTTTTTGTGATTAAATAATCACCTTTTACCATAAAAAAGGTAATACCTAGGTAAATTGGGTATTATGAGTTTGAAAATGAATACCCCCAAGGCATATAATTCCTCCTAGTACTACTTATTCAACTTATTCATCTCTTACAATTAAAAATACCCCATTTGCGGGAAATTTTTTATTAACTTAAAACATTAAAAATTCTAGGGGGGACTTAGCACATTTCCATGAGACTCTATAAGGATGATTAGTATGGTAATATACACTAGAAGATATACTTATTTAACCATGCTAAGTCCTAACCATCAGTACACACTCCAAGCTTTGGAGGAAATGAGTGAAAAAACTCAAAAATTATAAGTCGCTTAAAAAACTTTCAAGCAAGAAATAATTAATAAGTAAAAAACAAATCTAAAGTAATGCACTCATGATTAAGTCTTAGGAGGCTAAGTATTTATAAATTCATAATGCTAAGTTCATCTTATTACATCTCCCATGGGGGGTATGGAAATGTGGTTATGAAGAAGAAGATGAAGAAAAGGGGCCATAGTGGCCGATTGGACTTCTGAACTTTGAATTTGAACAAATATCTTGTTCAAATTTGGTGGCTCAACTTGCAAGTCCATCCTAGTGCAACTTGGTGGATAAAATTGACTCCATATGGGGACATGTGCTTGATCTTTAGAAAAATGAGAGCATGCGAGAATCCAAAATTTGTAGCTTACATCACAAATGTCTCACCAAAAACAACATTAAATCCACATGTATATAGAAACCAACCATAAAATGAAGTTGCACCAAAAATTATTCATATATACAAAGAAAGTGCAAAAGAATAAAGTGAATTAATGTACAAGAAAGAAGTAAATACATGAAGAAAAAATTCAATGAAAAAGGGTTAGAGAGATATGTTACAAAGGATGTCACTGTGGGCATCAAATATCTACATTGACGAAAAACTTAAGAAGATGAACATTCACTGGTAGATTCATATTCTCTCTATCCAATCGGCTGAGGTGAAAATAATTAGAACCAACCAATTCATGGATGATATATATCCCTATCCATAAACTGTCAATTTTTCCATGCATCTGAGGCTTATCTTTCTATTTGTCCCAAAGTAAAATTGTGTCACCTTTATGAAAGGCCCTTGGTCTCTAAGACTTATCAAAAGTATTTTTAACCTTTTCTTGATTTCTGACACTTTGATCAAATGCTTTCCTTTTGTTCTCATCCAATTCTATCAACTAAATGGTGTAGTGGAGTGTGATGAGATGAAGTTTGAAGTAGAATGCGACAAAATGAGTCACTAGGGGCACTTACAGTCTGATGGGGAGATTTAGTAAGCACATTCCAAGACAAGTGTGACAAGATGCATACTTTTGAATTGAGTCTTACTCTTTGGTTATATCTTTGCAATGGATTCTTTGTAAACCAGAATGAAATTATTGTGTCATTCTTCAGGATATACTTGGATAATCTAGAGCATAGTCATAGGAAGACTTGGTCAATTTGATTTAATCAAAGGAATGCGGAAAAACGAGTCACCAGGGGCACTTACAGTCTGATGGGGAGATTTAGTAAGCACATTCCAAGACAAGTGTGACAGGATGCATACTTTTGACTTGAGTCTTACTCTCTGATTATATATTTGCAATGGATTCTTTGTAAACCAGAATGAAATTATTATGTCATTCTTCAGGATATACTTGGATAATCTAGAGCATAGTCATAGGAAGACTTGGTCAATTTGATTTAATCAAATTTTTTCCACAATGTAACAACAGTCATTCATCCACATACTTTTATTTACACAAAATTGTAACTGACAAGATTTTGATATTGTCAAATTTTGTCCATAATATAATTGTTATACTTTATTTACACAAAATAATAATTGACAGGAGTTTGATGAGGTTAAAGTTTGTCAACATTGTAACGGTTATGTGTCCACACACAGGAAGGTGAACTTAGGAAAATCAATATAAGTATTGATGTACTCTTATCGTGGATGTGTGCACGAAGTGAAGTAGAAGATTATACTATAACAGTTCATAGGAACAGAAATGTAAATTTGTCAGGATGTGTTGAAAGATTTAGTGTTGTAACATATTTTTTTGAGTTTAGGGTGGAAGGTTGGTGCTACGGTGAGTCAAAGCTCACTGAGGATTGGTGTCCTAATTTTTGTAATAGGTTGGTTCCTGATAGGATTGGTGTCCTCATTATCTGTGACAAGTTAGAGCCTGAGAATATTGATGTCCTCGTTTTATGCGATAGGTGGGTGCTTGTTGAGCTAAAAAATTATAACGTGTAAGTTGGTTCTTGCAGAAGAACATAAAGAAGATGTTCAGTGGTTTTTTACTGCATTGGGTTTCCTTGTAAAAGACTTTGTGTACTGTGTTCACTATGTTGTTTTGATTTATGCTTGTATCTTTCATTAAGTGTGCACCTCTAAATAAATTATATGGATATTTTGGTTTATGCTCATATCTATCATTAAGTGTGCATTTCTAAATAACTTAACTGGTTGAAAGGAAAGAAAAATACAAAAGGTTATTGCAGTATTG
>JZKD02S2390162.1:0-19151 GCA_000966675.3 Picea glauca | reverse complement strand
GCTCCATGGAATTCTTACTACTTATGAGATGAGAACTAGGAAAAAAAAACAAGATCTAAAGGATGTAGTCTTCAAAGCATCAGTGAAATTGTCAACATCTCAAGATAAAGATTCATCAAAACACTTATCAGATGAAGAAGAAGCTAACATGGTGAGGAATTTGAAGAGGGGCTCTAGAAAATATAAAGGTATGCTACCATTTAAATTCTTTCATTGTGGTAAATTTGGTCATTTACCCTCTAAATGTCCTTTTAAAGGAAATAGCACCAATGAAAATGAAAGAAAAGACAAGGATAAACATAACAATTTAAAAAAATCTTTTAAAAGGAATAGTTTTTATTCAAAGGAGGATAGAAGACAAAAAAAAAGATGAGACATATATAATTCAGTATGAAAAACTTCTCATGGATTTGGAACAATACAAATACGATCAAACAAACATAAAAGAGTGTGAAGTTGTAGTAGACATGGAAGGAGAACTCATTAGTTCTTTGGAGGAAATATCCCTACCCAAGGAAAACCATTGACTAAGAAAAGAAAAGTTGCAGGTCTACTAAGACAAAGACAATAAGTTCAATGAATAAATATTCATCTTAAAAATTCATCTAGAAGAAGCCAAAAGAAAGGAAGAAGTATTGATAAATCAGATAAAATAAAAGGAGAATATATGTGACAAACTAGAAGCAAAAATAGTTTCGTTAAGAAAAGATATAGAGAAATCCAAGAGTCAAATAAAATTCATAAAAGGATCTAAAACTCTAGATAACATTCTAAGAAATTAGAGATCACCAGGTGACAAGATAGGGATGGGATATAAGGAAAGTCTAAAAATTGTCAAAGGTGAGTCAAGCACCGCATGACAACCAGTGAGAAGCCTACAATCTATTCAAATGCTCTCAAGGTAAAATGTAGTAAGCCTAACCAAGTAAAAGATGAAAAGAAGAAGCAATCATAACTGAATCAACCCAACTATGAAACAAGGAAGCAACATGTGCCCGAAACTTATAAATTTGGCAGACAAAGATTGATTCCTACAAGTAAGTTTTTTATTCCAAGGCATCCAAATTTTGTCCATGGATATTATTTATCTTGTGGAAACTTTGGACATAAGGTTGTAAGTTGCATATCTTTTAGATATAACAGAAATATAGGAAAGAGATTCAACAAACCTCAAAAGGATATGGTTCAAAATTATTTCAATAATGCCTTCTCTCCTTTACTAAATGACCCTGAATGCCACATATGAAATAGTTTTGGACATAAGGAAAGTGAATGCAAAAGCAAGTTGATGCTTATTTTTAGGAAGATTTTACCAAGGTTTGGAGGAAGAAAAATAGAAGTGAATAAAATTGTGGAGTAGCTCTATATTCCAAAAATCAAGAAAATCAGCGGTACATTGACAATGACAAACAAGAAGATTTTACCAAGGTTTGGAGGAAGAAAAATAGAAGTGATTAAAATTGTGGGGTAGCTCTATATGCCAAAAATCAAGAAAATCAGCAGTACATTGACAGTGGTTGCTCCAAGCACATGACATGAGACAAAAGTATTTTTTAATTTTTAATTGAAGAAAAAGATGGTAATGTCACTTTTGGAAACAATGATTCAGCCATAATTAGAGGAAAATAAACAATTGTATTAGATGAAGATAAAAAGGGAAAGACCAAAGCATAGAATGTGTTGTATGTTGATAGAGGAAAATGAACGGTTGAATTAGATGAAGATAAAAAGGGAAATACCAAAGCATAGAATGTGTTGTATATTTATGGTCTAAAACATAACTTATTAAGTGTAATTCAAATGTGTGACTAAGGACACATTGTTATTTTTCATTCAAGAGGCTATAAGGTAATGGATGAAAACACATGGAAGATTCTTGTTATGGAAGTCATAATTTTAGGGAATGTGTATGTTCTAGAATAAGGTAAAGAAAAAAATTTCATTAGTAAAACTGATGAGAGATGGATTTGACACAAAATACTAGGTCATCTTAGTTTTAATCATCTTGTTAAGTTAGAAAGAAAATATACTATGAGAGATGTTCCTAATATCTTCAAACCTGAGAATATTGTCTAGTCATGTCAGTTCAAGAGAACACTCCACCACTTGACCTCTTCAGTTTATTCATACAGATCTTCGTGGCCCTACGAGTACACAATCTCCTCGAGGTGAAAGATATTTCATTATGTTAATTGATGACTATACCAGAATGACTTGGGTTGGGTTGGATTGTTGAGGCATAAATTTGAGGCTTTTGAAAAATTCCAAATCTTCAAAGCAGAGGTAGAAAATCAAATGGACTTAAAAATCAATTTTTTAAGGTTGGATAGAGGAGGAGAATTCACATATGATCAATTCAACATTTTTTGTGAAAAATATGGGATCAAGAGACAATTTGTTATTGTCAGAACCCCTCATAGAATGGAGTAGTGGAAAGAACAAAACATTTCAAGAAATGTCCAGGGCCATGCTTGATGAATCAAAAGTACTTAGAACTTTTTGGGGAGAGGTTGTTCAAACTGTTGTCAACATTCTCAATAAGGCAAGCATAAGAGTAAACAGTGAAAAAACACCTTTTGAGCTATGGAATGGGAGATTTGCAACAATACAGAACTGCAAAAATTTTGGAAGAAAATGCTACATTAAAATAAATGAAGACAAATTAGGTAAGTTTGATTATAGATTCGATGAAGGAATTCTGTGGATACAAAAGGCTCCATAAAATAATTGAGAGCATATATGTAAAGGTAGATGAGGGACCACATCATTTAGTGAGATATCAACACCATAAGGATGAACCAATCAACATTTAGTTACAAGATGATGGAATGGGTGAGCAACAAGAACAAGAGGATTTAGAAGAAGAAGAGAGAATGGAAACATCACATCCAAAGACCCCATCAAGGTATGTTCAAAAACATCATCCATAAAGTTTGATTCTTGGAAATAAGGAAACAAGTGTACAAAATAGAAGAAAAAGTATAGATACATCTACCTCTGCGAATTTTTCACTGTTGTCCATGATTGAACCCTAAAAATTTGTGCAAGCAAGCCAGGATGATCACTAGGTTAAAGCCATGAATGAAGAACTAGACCAAATAGAGAAAAATAAGACTCGGAATCTTGTTCCAAGACCAAATGAAAAGAATGTAATTTGAACTAAATGGCTATACATAAACAAGCTAAATGAAGATGGACAAATAGTTAGAAACAAGGCCATATTAGTATGCAAAGGGTATGCTCAAGTTGAAGGAGTGGAATTTGAAGAAGTTTTTTCTCCTGATGCAAGAATTGAATCTATCGAGATGTTTTTGGATTTTGCATGCTACGAAAAATTCAATGTTTACCAGATGGATGTCAAATCATCATTTTTAAAAGGTGACCTTGAGGAAGAAGTTTATGTGGAGCAACCTAAAGATTTTCTTCTTACTGAAAAAAGAATTATTTATGTCGACTAAAGAAAGCCCTTTACGAGATAATTGCTAAAGATTTTCTTCTTACTGAAAAAAGAATTATTTATGTCGACTAAAGAAAGCCCTTTACGAGATAAAACAGGCTCCAAGATCTTGTTATTATAGACTGGACATGTATTTGCACCAGAAAGGATTCAAAAAGGGAACTACATATAGAAACTTATACATTTTTGAGTTTTGTACCTTGGGAGGTGTTCCCCATGTGCTTATGACCTCCATAGCACATGAGGGAAGGACATTACACTTTGTACCTTGTACTTTTGTCTAATTTCACTTTGACTTTGTCTATTAGTCATTTTGGCCTAAAAGTGACTATTAATTCACAAAGGGGTGAATTAGAGACATAAAGTTGATTTAGGAAACTTAACCCAATGTGGGTTTTTGATTTAGATATTTATGGGGAGATCTCAACCATTGATTAGATGGGAGATGATATGATCTCCACCATTCATTATCTAGGCTTCCTTTTGGATGTCAAAGAGGGGCGCAAAGGGTGAAGGAGGGCACATTCTTCACTTTTTCATTTGCTTGTTGAGAGAGGATCTCTTGGGGGATGGAGATGAGGTTAGTTTTGTGAGGAGACTTGAGCTAGGGCGCTTGCTTTCATGGGGGGAGGCTTGCATCATATGCCATAGTTTATTTACTGGAGAGGTTCTACTTCTAAGGAGGGTGCATTGCCAGATTGGGGTGCATTAGTTGTAGAGAGACTTCTAGCCATCAGATTGCAGTGAGATCAGTTGTAGAGGATAACCATTCAGCAGATCTTCATTGATGTGGAGGGGTTTCAAGATATGAGCTCACAGTTGGCAGTTGGAGAAGATTCAGTAGTTCTGGCAGTTTGTATGAGGGGCGCACCATTCCGGGGTGCATCTGGTGATTTTGAGCTTGTATATCAGCTCAATTGGAGTTGCTATTGTATTAGGTTCTTTCATATATTGTACTTACTGTATTGCACCTTCTTATTTCCTCATATATACATACATATTCCAAACTGGTTTTTCTCGGGGGGGTTTTATCCAGGGTCATGTTGACCAAAAATACTTGTGTCTACAAATGCATGTATTAGTCTCTTAGATCTGTTTCATTTTCATAATTAAACGATTTTTAGGTGTGTTATGTTTATTTTGAGATGCATGTACTAATTTCCGGTGACAAAAATGACATGCTAGAACACCCAAAATTGAGAACATAATTGTAACAAATCAGCAATAAACTTTTGGACTGTTTGTTGTTATAAAACAACAGAAAATACATTACTTGACAGTTGAAACTTAGAGCCTTTCTTTGGTCAAAGACAGGCCAAGAAGGAAATTTGATAGGACTTGGATTTTTCACATGGTATTAGAGCTTCGATGGCTGAAATTTTGGATAGTTAGGACAACATTTTAGTGGCTGTCATACATATCTTTCTGGCAGATTTTTTAGGACAGCCATTGACTCATTCAGTGGTTGTCAGACGGAAGAATTTTCCAGAGGATTGTTGGGCAGTTTGGACACTTGTCATCAATATTTTTTCACACCTACGTAGTAGGAGTGAGGCTGATTTGAATTGACCTCTTTTCACACCTATTTTGTTAGGAGTGAGGTCAGATTACATTTGTCTCTTTTCACACCTGTGTTGGCCTTGGAAGAGTGAGCATCAGTTAGGGATTGCAGTTTGGCAGACATGTCAGCATCTCAGATGCGAGTTGAGGACAGGCTAGCAAGGGCTAGCAATTGGTCTCCTTGGAAGGCCAGGATGATCTTCGTCTTGGAGGACATCGAGCTATGGGATATAGTGGAGGCAACTGTTCCCCCCATTCATGTCACTACTCTTGTGTTGGTGGCAGATTTCAGGAAGAATAACAACAAGGCAAAGATAAATATTTGTGATGCAGTTCATGACCATATCATACCCCATTTGACGAGGAAGGTTTGTGCATATGACATGTGGGCATCTCTATGCAAGATGTATGAGAGCTCCAATGAGAACCGGAAGATGGTTCTTCATGATCGATTCAAGGGCATTCGTATGCTCAAGGATGAGTTGGTAACTTCATTCCTTGGTCGTTACACTCAAATCAGAGAGGAGCTTGGAGCCGTCAATGAGGTTATTGATCCTAACTCTTTGGTGATGCAAGATATGAATAGATTCACCAAATCGTGGGGTCCATTTGTACATGGAACAGTTTCCAGGGAGGTCATGCCTACATGGGAGAGGATGTGGAATGACTTCATCCAGGAGGAGATTCAGTTAGCAGTCGAGGCTTCTGGATAGTGGAAACAATAGATTAGTTAGGGTGAGGAGGATCTTTCTCTTTGGACAAAGGGAAAGAAGAAGGTCGGTCAAGGGGGTCGGCAAGGTCCCAAGTTTGGGGGCCAACCACATGGGAGTGGAGGAGTAGAGAGAAGCAGTGGTTAGGGAAGTGGTCAGAAGAGACATATGAGCAAAGTGAAGTGCTTTGTTTGTAAGAATTTTGGGCACTATGCTGGACAGTGCCCAAATAGGAAGAAGAAGAAGGGTGGTATCATAGCTACAACAGAGGAGCTAGAATTTTAGACACAGTTTCATAGAGAGTGTGCTTTCCTCATATGCTACACTTCAGTTGAGACAACACCTTGTATCTGCTATATTAATAGTGGGGCTTCGAGCCATATGACTAGTTTCTGAGAGTACTTTTCTGATCTCTGAGACACCGAGGTCAGGATTGAGATTTCTCTTGGAGATGACAGAGTTTTCAGAGTTGCAGGGGTTTGCACTATTTCTTTTCAGAGAGATGGCATGCCACCCATATCGTTCACAGATGTTCTTTATGTCCCTGGCATGAACAGGAATTTGATATCAGTTTCCACCCTCTAGGATAGAGGTCTTGAGGTGAGATTCAGAGGCTCTGAGGTACTGATTCATCCTCAGGGTTCTTCACTAGCCTTAGGACAGGTGATTGGAGTGAGAGAGGGGAAAATTTTCATATTTATTTTTCAGCCACTTCATGTATTGGCAGCGAGCAACAACAACAACAGATATTTATGTGAGTTATGTCATCATAGGATGGCCCACCTACATCATGGGGCTCTTGGAGGCTTGAGAGAGGTTGTGACCGGACTGCCACAGATCAACATAGAGCATCAGGATGTTTGTAGAGGGTGTGTGCTTGGAAAGTTTTCTAAGGCATCGTTCCCCAATAGTGACACCAGGTCAGTTGGGATACTGGATTTAGTACACACGAATGTGTGTGGGCCTATGAATTGGAGGTCCTTGAGTGGTTGTGAGTACTATATCACATTTATAGATGACTACTCGAGGAAGACTTGGATCTATTTTCTGAAGGCCAAGAGTGAGGTCTTCACACGGTTCCAAGAGTTCAGAGCTCTTGTGGAGAACCAATCAGGAAAGAGGATCAAAGTCTTGTGGTCGGATAACGGGGGAGAGTATTCCTTGAGACAATTTTTAGAATTTTGTGCTGAGCAGGGCATTAGGAGACAGATGACTATACCTTGCAACCCCCAGTAGAACAGGGTTGCCGAGAGGAAGAACCGAGCCATTATCGGTGCAATAATATCTATGCTGCATGATCAGATTTTTCCTTTGTATTTATGGGCAGAGGCATGTTCTATTGCAGTTTACCTATAGAACAAGAGACTCCATAGGATTTTGGGGAAGATGACTCATGAGGAGGCCTTCACTAGTAGGAGGCCCGATGTCGAGAACATCAGGATCTTTGGGTGCGTGAATTTCTCTCATGTCCCCTCGAAGAAGAGGACAAAGCTAGACCCCACAACCTAGCAGGGGATTCTAGTTGGATACTCAGAGGTGTCAAAATCCTATCGCATCGACATTCCACCACTTAGGAGAGTGGTGGTGAGCAAAGATGTTAGATTTGAGGAGGATAAGGATTTTGCGAGATCTCTTGAGTCGAGCGAGAGTTGGAGTTGAGGATGATGTAGAGTTTCCAATTGCAGTCTCAAAGGGAGCACAGCCTCATATTTCAAGTACACCAGTATCAGGGGTGACAGGGTCACCGTGCATAGCTTCAGGGTCACAGTGAAAGCAGTTTCAGTCAGATGGGGCACATAATTTAGAGGGAGCACAAAATTCAGGATCTCAGAGTGTTGAGATGATTCCTGTGGCAGTCACTCTTGGGAAGAGTGACCTTAATTATCCATTGACCACTTCAAGGAAGAGGAGACCTATATGGTTTCAAGAGACCCTGAAGGGGGCCAAGGAGAATGTAGGGGATCCCAAGAGCCAGATCAGAGAGAGCAGGTCACTAGTCAGATTTGGAGCATACTTAACACTTGTGATGAGTATCAAGGATACCGAGCCACAAAATTTTGCACAGGCAGTTGACCATCAGGTTTGGAGAGAGGCCATGGTCGAGGAGTATGACTCCATTGTGTGCAATGATGTCTGGGATGTGGTTCCAAGGCTAGTGGGGAAGTCAGTTGTGACTTCCAGGTGGTTTTACAAGACCAAGATGGATGTAGATGGAAGCATTAAGAAACACAAGGCCCACTTTCTAGCACAGGTCTTCTCACAGACTGAGGGAGTCGATTATGATGAGACTTTCGCACCAGTTGCGAGATACACCTCTATCAGGACTATCATTTCCATAGCAACAAAGATGGGTTGGCACATTCACCAGATGGATGTGAAAATTGCATTTCTGAATGGATTCATTGAGGAGGAGGTGTACATAGAGAAGCCACAGGGTTTTGAGGTGGGTGATAGGAAGAATCACATGTGTCTTTTGAAGAAGGAACTATATGGTCTGAAGCAAGCTCCCTGAGCTTGGTATTCTCGGATTGATACTTATTTGCTTCAGATGGGATTTGAGAAGAGCGATGTTGATCCAAACCTCCATTTCATCATTAGGGGGGAGGACACGCTCATTCTCATTTTTTATGTGGATGATTTATTCATTACTGGAGCCGAGGATCTCATAGATGAGTGCAAGATGGGACTTTCATCAGATTTTGAGATGAGTGATATCGAATTGATGCACTACTTTCTGGGTATGGAGGTATGGCAAGAGGAGGGTCACATATTTCTTGGGCAGGGGAAGTATGTAGCATATATTTTGAGCAGGTTTCAGATGGAGGACTGCAGACCCATGTCTACACCTATGATCACCAAGTGGAAGAAGCTTATTTATTCAAATATCCAGTTGGTGGATGCCACAGTATATAGGCAGTTGATCGGTTCGCTCATGTATTTGGTTAACACCAAACCAGATATATGTTTTTCCGTGAACACACTCAGCTAGTACATGGTTGAGCCGAGGAGTGTTCACATGGTTGGGGAAAAACACATGTTGAGATATGTTGTTGGGATAGTGGACTATGGCCTATACTATGTCAGGGGAGATGGAGTCAGTTTGGTTGGATACGCAGATTCAGATTGGGCAGGATGTGTTGCTGACAAGAAAAGCACCTCAGGGTGCTACTTCAGTTTGGGGTCAATATTTGTTTCCGGGTTCATCCAAAAGCAAAAGTGAGTTGCTTTGAGTTCAGCCAAGGCAGAGTATATGGTGGCTAGTCAAGCCAGTTGCGAGGCCATTTGTCTTCATAAGATGCTGGTTGGTTTATTTGGTCAGGAGATGTCACCTATTGTCATTCACTGTGATAATCAGAGTTTCATAAAACTCTCTGAGAATCTAGTGTTTCATGACCGGTCAAAGCATATTGAGATTAGGTACCACTTCATTCATGGTTGGGTTCAAAGAGGGGCAATTCAATTGCAGTATGTATCTACAGATAACTAGGTTGCAGATATTCTCACTAAGGCCCTCCCATGGGGCAAGCATGTCTATTTCAGAGACAAGATGGGCTTGGTGAGGAACACCTTCCTCGGTAAGAGGGAGTGTTGCGTTTTGTACCTTGGGAGGTACTCCCCATGTGCTTATGACCTCCTTAGCACATGAAGTAAGGACATTACACTTTATACCTTGTACTTTTGTCTAATTTCACTTTGACTTTGTCTAAAGTGGAATTTAGTCATTTTGGCCTAAAAGTGACTATTAATTCACAAAGGGGTGAATTAGAGACATAAAGTTGACTTAGGAAACTTAACCCAAAGTGGGTTTGTGAATTAGATATTTATGGGGATATCTCAACCATTGATTAGATGGGAGATGATATGATCTCCACCATTCATTATCTAGGCTTCCTTTTGTATGTCAAAGAGGGGTGCAAAGGGTGAAGGAGGGCACATTCTTCACTTGTTCATTTGCTTGTTGAGAGAGGAGCTCTTGGAGGATGGAGATGAGGTTAGTTTTGTGAGGAGACTTGAGCTAGGGTGCTTTCTTTCATGGAGGGAGTCTTGCATCATATGCCATAGTTTATTTACTGGAGAGGTTCTACTTCTAAGGAGGGCGCATTTCCAGATTGGGGCACATCAGCTATAGAGAGACTTCTAGCCATCAGATTGCAGTGAGATCAGTTGCAAAGGATAGACATTTAGTAGAGCTTCATTGTTGTGGAGAGGTTTCCAGATATGAGCTCACAGTTGGAAGTTGGAGCAGCTTCAGTGGTTCTGGNTGGAAATTGTTTAGTATCTTGGCTCAGTAAGAAACAAAGTTCCATTTCTATCTCTACAACTAAAGCAGAGTATATAGTTGTAGCATCCTAGTGTACGCAAGTGTTGTGGATAAAGACCAATATCAAGGATATTCAAGTTCCCAGTGATCAACCTGTTTATATCATGTGTGACAATACAAGTTCTATTAATCTCTCCAATAATCTTGTTCAACACTCTAAAACTAATCATATCCCCATCAAGTATCACTTTCTCAAAGAATAGGTTCAAGATGAGGTGGTTAAATTAGAATATGTTCCTTCCAAAGAGAAGATTGTAGATATCTTTACCAAGCCATTACCTAGGGAATCCTTTGAGTACCTCAGAGAGAATTTTGGATTTCTTCCCACTCCTCATTCAGGCGCAAAAATCTTCATGATAGGTTGGAGGTTGTTGAAATACCTTCCTAGCCTTAGGCGGACTAGCTCAAGAAATTGAGCAGCATGTAATACAAGATTTTGAT
This sequence comes from Picea glauca, assembly GCA_000966675.3. NCBI lineage: Eukaryota > Viridiplantae > Streptophyta > Pinopsida > Pinales > Pinaceae > Picea > Picea glauca. Next base: position 8,662 of record JZKD02S2390162.1, on the reverse strand, counting down.
AAGGGGAGTCACTCTCAAGATGTGTGTTGTCAGAAGGATAGTTCCCTTTTCTATTGATTTCAAAGGGGGAGAAACATACAACTGTGAAAAAGAGGATGATACAACAAGGGGGAGTGAAGGCCAGAGGAACACATTGACAGGGGGAGAATCTCAACAATAAGAGTTGTCATCAATGAAAAAGGGGGATTTTATTGAGCATATGTTGTCATTGATGTCAACATGGAAAAAAGTTGGTTCACAAGTGTTAGCACTAGAAGTCACCTTCAGATTGCATTGAAGGTAAGCCCAGTACCCATCATTTTATATGTCACAAGTTGGTTTTAAAGAGGTCAAATGGGTGAAAACTCAATGATAATAACGTTCTAACTCAAAAATCTAGACTAGCATGCACTAGCAATTGAGGTCTGGAATCAACTTCAGTTAGTAAGTTGGAGTAAGGGTGAATAAAGGGAAGACTTTGGTGAGGAGAGTGTAGAGTTCTGTTGTTGACATCAATTCTTTCAACAACCTAAGGAGGAAAAACTTAAACACAAGATCCTCTTGAATTCAAATCTCAAGGAAACTGAAAGAAATTATAACAACACTATAATCAAACATTCATCATAATACAGTTACAACAATTCATGTGAATCAATCATTCATGAACTCTCTCAGTATCGGAGGAAAATAAGATGGAGCAAGAAAGATGACTTAGATTAACCAAGATGTCTCAAAAACAAATACATAACCAGTGAACCAGTGTTCTTCATAAAAATATTACAATAGCAGGGAGCCTAGCTCAGCCATTCAACCATAACAAAATATCAAAACTGCATATATATACTAAAAATGTTGCAACCACCAGGAATGTGATCGGACCCATGAATTCAAAGTTTCCAGTCGACACATACTCTGTCATCTTGTGTAGACCTTCTTATGTCAGACATGATCCCGACTCAGTGTGGGCTCTACGAGAAAATATGTCCACCAGGGATCTTTGGAGTGATAATCTACCCCTGCGACCCTTCTCTCCACGCATTCCATTTATGGGGTGAGACAAGGTATCAACCACCGCCCCCATTTTCAATAACTACCTTAATCAATATCAGGATGAGGCTTGACACCCATGAATGTTCCAGGTAGTGCCCATGACTTCTTCGATTCAATCCCGATGCCTCGAGGCCAAGAAGATCTTCTTCTATGACCAAATATGAGTGCTTTCAGTCTTTGGTGCAGCTCCTCTCCATCGCTCCATATTCAATGTGACCTAGGGCCATGACCCTACACAATTGCGTGATTGCGGGCACTACCAAGGGTGGTCTGAAAGAAAACCTCTTTTGTCCCCACAATTCACCATGAACCACCATGCGTCCCTTTCTAAAAACCATGGTTTCGAATGCAGCCTGCCCTTGAAATTTTAAAACGTGTGCACCTTTCGACCCCACAATGGAGCATGACTATTGATATTATGATCTAAGATGAGGCTTCCTGATCAACAACCCATCTTTGGCACTTTAGATCGATGGATCAGATCTTCCCTCTTTGAATCAACACCTGAGATCTGCTTCGTGAATCGGCCTTTGGGAATTTTAATTCTCAAACTCCATTTTTCTTCTGCTACTTTTATCCATAGCGAAGGATTTGGCGATGCATGACTCCTACTAATCAATGACTCAGATTCTGTTTGGGTGCTTTGGGTCTTCGGGACTTCTAAGCATTTCTCATTTCAAATCTCCCGAAGCTCATTTACCCGAAGGCTTGGATCGACTGCCACCTGACCCCTTTAGATCAACGATTCATACTCACTTTGGGGCCTTTTGCTCTAGCAATATACTTTGCGCAAGTTGGCACTCTCAAATGCCCATGAGCCACTGATCTAGATTGTTCTAGGAATCTTCATTGTTGAAATATTAAAACTACCTTCTGCTTATGCTTCAATCCTGAAACAGTCTACTAAGAAAGTTTCTCTTTGTGTTCATGGCTGTGGCCTGCATGATCAAGGATTCAGACGACTGGTTGTGGGCTGGGAAAATAGGGAGACTGAGACACTTTAAACACAGAGGGGGGCAATCAAAAACAATTTTACAAACCGAAGGGGGGGGGGAATTTGAGACCTGGTCTACAAAAAAGAGAGATATAGGGAAAAATTACAAACCTAGGTAGATACCACAAACCCACAGGACTCTGACAAGTTCATGTGATAACATTAGATCCACAGGGGATGGCATGCTCCCTGCGAGCTGCCAAGAACAAGTAGTTCCAGTGCCTTGGTTGTTGGGTTATGGAGTCGAGCTCAAAACATTTCGTTGAAGGCCGACATGTACACTATTCTACTTATAAAAAGAAAAACAAACAAACATGCTCCAGAAAGAGCTTATTTATATACAATCCTAGGCTACTAATTTTTACAATGGGCTAGGTGAAGGCAAACTTTGACCAGAGCCATTCAAACTGTTTGATAATCGAATCCTTCACTTCACCACAAGTGATCCATAAAAAACAAGGAGAGTGTGGCATTTGACTAATTTCATTCTTATGATCGCCCATATTACTTTCAAATGTTGTTAAAAATATCAAGCCTGCATGATCCAAACAATTTGAGAATTATAACTCTATGTACTCATCGATAGGGTCATGAAATTGAAGGCAACCCATGATTAACTTATGGAAGGTTACCTTCATTATTTCATAGTCGCTGACAGCTTGTTTGTTGTCTTCTATAGGCACACCTGATTGAATGACAGACACAGGCATCTGTGGGTCAAAAAGTTGCTTCGTAACTTCAGAACCACCCGTGGGATGATTGTTGATCATCCCTACACATACCATGGGGATAGTCTGTTGCTCATCATCACTATAATAATCATCAAAAATGGGTTTCCCCTCATATCTATGATCAATCTCTAAAACAATAATTTCATCAAGAATATAACTGTGAAAAATAGCCACTTCAGGAACAACAGTAATTGCTACTTCTAGTTGTTCATACGCATGATTTTCATCAAGAGAGGGTTGTTCATTTGTGGTTTATGGATGAGATATTAGTTACATATGAAAATCCATTTCAACACCTCCATAACATTTACAAGGATCAGAATTATCATCATAAATCGGAATTGTGCCAAAAGGCTCCAAACAAAACATAGAAAAAAAAAATTCATCGCCATCACTAGTATGGTCATAACAAACCTTTGAATCTTGACATTCAGAATGTCTTGTTTCAGGGTTCTCTCTATGAGAAAAGAATTCATCACCAAAGTGTTTGTCAACAAAAAACAACTCTCGATCAATGTTTGAGACAGTGACTTCCTCAGAAACAAGGTTGTATAAGATACCTTCTTCGAGGAAAAAATCATCCATAGTCTTTCCTTCATAGGGACAGCGAGTAAAACTTGCCTCATGTTCAGAGTTGACATGATACTAACTTTGAATCCTGCCACAAGCTTGGAGGTTCTCCTCCAATTCCTCAATATCCATGAATAACTGTGATAGAGATGTAGATTTTCTTTCCGTAAGATACAAAACAAGGTCAAAGTGTTGAGACATTATGTAATACACCATGGCAGCGGTCTCATAAGGTTTAATTTCTAGGGGCAGGCTGCAATACAAGCTATGAAACCTTCGATTAAAAGTAGATAGAACTTCCTTTTTTCCCCTTATCAAAGTAGTGAACTCATGTAGGTATTGATCAAATGACTTGTTCTCACCCCAACCCTTCAAAAATGTATTACATAATTCAATCCATGAACCAATGGAGTCAGCTCCCAAACCCTTAAACCATACAACAACATCTCCTAACAAGGATTTGGAGAATAACCTCATTGTAACATCCTCATGAACTATCTCAAATTGATTGATAAAGTTCTCGAAAGCCTCTATATATGCCTCTCAAATGTAACATGGTCCTTTCCAAAATACTAAGGAAAGTACTCAAATAAATCAAGAGGATAAGGATGAAGATGATATGGAAGATTTAAAGATTTAAACATCTTGTCTCTGATCCTAGTTTGAAAACTAGTGGGTTGAATATGAGGTTTAACATACTGATGGAAAGGTTCAACAATAACAACAGGATGTGATGAGATTTGAGAAGGTTTTGGATTAGTTTCAACCTCCTCAAGGCTGCAATGGTGATTGATTTCAGGGGGGGTTTCAATATGAAGTTCATCCTTATGAATAAGTTGTGGTGAAGACACAAGATCAACATATACAACACAAGAAGAAGGGACGTCTTCTTCTTCCAAGGATGGATGAATAAAGGAAGGCTTATAATCTTATGAATATACAAAGCAAAGGATAATCCTTTTTATATGTAAAGGGAAAGACAAGAATGAGTTGATAAGGAAAAACAAGATTTCATGAAGTAAACTCATAAACTGATACTTGGTCATCCCTTTATGCATGATCATATTTCTGTCAACAGGATCCTCCCAAGTGGGGTCTTTGATTGCAGAGTCTCTAGGTGAAAAATGCAATCTTCATTGGTTTTGATATCTGATGCACCTTCAAAATCAGAAGCTCTTTGTCATTCTATCTCAGGGAAATGTCTTCAATTCGTTCCCTGGCAAAGGCGCCATAAATGTTAGCACTAGAAGTCACCTTCATATTGCATTGAAGGTAAGCCCAATACCCATCAATTTATATGTCACGGGTTGGTTTTAAAGAGGTCAAATGGGCACAGACTCAATGATAATAACGTTCTAACTCAGAAATCTGGACTATCATGCACAAGCAATTGAGGTTTGGAATCAACTTCAGTCAGTAAGTTGGAGTAAGGGTGAATAGAGGGAAGACTATGGTGAGGAGAGTGTAGAGGTATGTCATGGACATCAGGTCTTCCAGCAGCATAAGGAGGAAAAAATTAAATGCAAGATCCTCTTGAATTCAAATCTCATGGAAACTGAAAGAAATTATAACAACACTATAATCAAACATTCATCATATTACAGTTACAAAAATTCATGTGAATCAGTCATTCATGAACTCTCTTAGTATCAGAGGAAAATAAGATGGAGCAAGAAATCTCACTTAGATTAACCAAGATGTCTCAAAAACAAATACATAACCAGAGAACTAGTGTTCTTCATAAAAATATTACAATAGTAGGGAGCCTAGCTCAACCATTCGACCTTAACAAAATATTAGAACTGCATATATATACTAAAAATGTTGAAACCACTAGGAATGTGATCAGACCCTTGCATTCAAAGTTTCTAGTCAGTGCCTATTATGTCAGCCTATGCAGGCCTCCTCATTTCAGACGCAAGCAAAGCGTAGTTATGTGTTTTATAGGAAAATATGTCGATAAGGAAGCTTCAAATTGACAGTCTACCTTCATGGCCACTCTCTGCAGGTTTTCCATTTATGGGGTGAGACGAGGTCTTAACTCTCGCCCCCTTTTCAATAAATACTTTCATAGAGATCAAGAAGAGGCATGACACCCATGAATGCTCTAGGTGGTGTCCATGACCTCCTGCGAGTCAATCTTGACATCTCGAGACCACACAGATCTTCTTCTATGACCAATACAGGCACTGCAAGTGGCAGGTCGATAGCGTATGCGTAGGGGTGACGTGGAGATAAATGCTTGGTGAAAACTTGCATGGCATGACGAGTGAGCGACGGTCACATGGAAGGAAGCAGAGGATGTTGGAGATTTTTAGACCCTAAACATTTCATTTTTCCTGTGGAAATCATGGGTAGAATGCCACATGATTTATATCATAATGGTCCTAAGGGTAAACCTCAATCATGCTTGATTCCTATGAAATAGATTTCAAATTCCCATGTTAACAACAAGCATAGGAAGTGTGGGGAAGGATTCACATGAAATGAAACTCCTAGAATAAATCATGAAAGGTTGAAAACTGAAGTGCACAAAAGGATTTAAGTACAAAGGGATCAATGACGCAAAATAAATCATAGAATTGATTGAGTCTGCCAAGAGTGCATTCAGAATAGGAGGATAACCTATGATGTAGTTTAGAAGTGAAGTGGAATGCGACAAATTCCCTTGTCCGCGATTATGGAATGACTCAACAAATGTTTATGCCATAGCGAGACAATGTTTTGGGAAAGTGACAAATGACAGAGTGAACTGTGACGGAGTGTGTGGAAGATTGTGGAGATGAAAATATATAGTGTACCTTGAGCCAGTGCAATGAATGGTGTAGTGGAGTGTGATGAGATGAAATCTAAAGTAGAATGCGACATAACGAATCACCGGGGGCACCTACAGTCTGATGGGGTGATTCAGTAAGCACACTACAGGACAAGTGCAACATGATGAAGACTTGTGGCTTGAGTCTTGCTCTCTGGTTCTATCTATGCAATTGATCCTTTGTAAACCAGAATGAATTTATTGCATCATTATTTAGGAGATGCTCAAATAATCTGGAGCACACTCGTAGGAAGACTTGGTCCATTTGATTTAGTCAAATTTTTTCCACAATGTAATGGTCTTGCATCCACATACGTTATTTAGAAAAAAATGTAATCGACAGGATTTTGATATTGTCAATTTTTTCCACAATATAACCGTCATACTTTATTTAGACAAAATCGTAAATGAAAGGAGTTTGATGTGCTCAAAGTTTGTCCACATTTTAACTCTTACGCATCCACATACAGGAAGGTGAAATCAAGTAAATTGGTATAAGTATGGATGCACTATTATCATGGTGGAATATGATACTATAATATTTCATAAGAACAAAAATGTAAATTTGTCAAGATGTGTTGAAATATTTAGTGATGTAACATATTTTTTTGAGTTTAGGGTGGCAGGGTGGTGCTAGGGTGAGTCGAAGCTCACTGAGGATTGGTGTCCTCATTTTTGTAACAGTTTGGTTCCTGAGAGGATTGGTGTCCTCATTATATGTGACAAGTTGGTTCCTGAGAGGATTAGTGTCCTTGTTTTATACAACAAGTGGGTTCTTGTTGAGCTAAAAATTTATAACTTGTAAGTTGGTGCTAGTAGAAGAACATAAAAAATATGTTATGTTGTTTTTTCTTGCATTGGGTTTCCACATAAAAATCTGTTTATTGTGTTCACCGTGCACACCAATCCTCTCAGGAACCAACTTGTCGCAGAAAATGAGGAAACTAATCCTCGCAGGCACCAACCTATTACAAAAATGAGGACACTAATCCTTAGTGAGCTTTGACTCACCCTAGCACCACTCTGCCACCCTAAACTCAAAAAAACTTGTTACATCACTAAGTATTTCATTGTTGACTCTTGTGGCCTTATCATACTCACTTTCTTGATCCATGTGTATATGGTAAATCAATCATGTGCTCAACATTGTAAAAACCCCCCATGTACATGTTAACCCAATCCCCTCTCCCATCCTTGCAGGAAAAATGCCTCAGATTAAATAACATACAATGAGTCTGTTGTCTTCCTTATACACACTTGCAAACATGGACTAAGTCTCAGTCCACTTAGTGTGTCCTCGAAGACACAATGTCTAAGTTTAAGCCCACTGTCACCTCGATTTGAACTCCTTTCGTCTATGCTTACTCCGAGGTAAGCCAAGGGGGGTAGACCCTAGTTACTATGTGAGTTATTAGATGTGTTATAGGACTTAATTTTAATTGGTTGAAGGTCTAGGGGGATCTAGCCTATATGAGAGTCAAAAATGAAAATGCAAGACTTCAATGCACTAGCAAACCTTTCCCTGGGTCAACTAAGACTAGTGCCCTAGGTTGGGTAATGGGGTCAACTAAGTTAAAGGGATTATTCTTTACAAAATATTACAATTAGATTACAAAATGAATTACTCGATACAATATTTACAATTAGGACTAGGTACAAAATAATGAAGTAAATAAATATCTACAAAGTTAATACAAAAACTAACGATACAAAAAATATACAATAGACACAAATTATACAAATAAAAGTAACTAACCAAGCAACTAACTCAAAACGCCACTCTCCCTTGGAGATGTGTGCCCCCCTTCTAGAAAATCTCCAAAAAATAAAAAATAAATAAAACAATTAAGGAAGACTCTTCCTCTCCCTTGGTGTGCCTCCCTAGACCCTACAACTCATCCATTTGACTTTTCAAACCCTTCCAACTCATGCCAACTCATTTTCTAAAACCCTAACTCCTCCTAAACCCTAAAAGTGTGCCCCCCTTGAGATGCTCAATAACTCTTAATTGATGAACACTTGGAGAGCATCCAAGAGGGGTAACTCTTTGCTCCCAAATATAAATAAGAGTCTCCCCTCCCTCATTTTACACATCTCTTCTTTGTATTATTACTATGCCAAAATCTCTCTTCTCCCACTCTTTGTTCTTTCTCTCTCTTGCTCTTGTTATTCTCTCAAGCTTGTGGCAAGTATTTGCCCAAGCTTGATATTGAATGAAGGAAATCTTTGGAGGATCCATGGTGTTGAGAGTATTCTTGGTGCCATCTTTCTACATATGAGGTGATCTTGTTCCTGTTTATTTATCTTTTTCATGCTTAGCTTTGAAGATCTATGGTAGGAATATTGAGCAAAGTATTTTGATTGTTTAGGTTTATGAAAGTATTTTCATAGATCTAGTGATCTTCTTCGTAGTTATTTCAAAGTATTTTGATTTAATATTTAGATATACTCACTTTCTATTGTTTCTTGTAGCTTAGCATTGAATATTGACAAGGTTTCCTAGGGTTTAAATAGAAGATTTCA
>JZKD02S2390151.1:0-29426 GCA_000966675.3 Picea glauca | reverse complement strand
TTCAGGTCCCGACAACTGAACCATTTTTTGGCACAGGGGTAGACACAGGGTTCAATGCTCAAGAGTGCACCAACAAAACCCTAGCTACCAACCCTTTTGGCAACACTTGTGAAGCTTATGCAGTCTCAACAGAGGTAGAGGGAGGGGTGGTTGCAAGACTCAGGTGTTTGAAACCTTAGTTGGGACACAGATCTGTGATTATCTTTCTTATAGTGCACTTAGCATCAGTTATTCCTTAACATACATTCATTAATACACTTCGTAGAAAGCACAAAGAACCGCAATAATCACTCAGATATGGCACTTAGCAATGATAAACAGGTTATACCTAATAGATTAAGCACTTAGAATCTTATATATCATATCTAGCATGCATTCATATCTCATAAGAACAAAGCATCAATAGATCTATCTAAACATATCAAAGCACTTAGCAAGAGAGAGACAAACACATCAGCATAATACACAGAGTTACTGTGGTTCACCCCCACCCTGGGGATATGTCCACAAAGTCTTCTTCTGTTATTATCTTCTATAAACCAAGTTACAACACAAAGCCTTCAATATCCTACCTTGCCTAGGACAAGAGATCTTCACAGCTTGCTAGATCCTCTTTCCCCGGGTAGATCCAAGCACTAAGTCCTTCCCTAACCCATGCACTCAACACTTACAATACTTATAATAGGCACAGAGCTCTTATAGTCACACAAACGTCTGATCACATAGATCTACTTTATTCACTAAGCCATTCACTTTACATCACATAGTTTATGCATGCATATCTCTTCTTACATTGCCTACCCTTCTATTTATACATACAAAAGGCCTAAATAAGGGTTGATATCCCTTTTCCATTACAATATTCCCAAAAAGCTCCAAAATCCCAAAAATCCCTAAAAAGGGGTGAAGATCCCGTGATCTCCTCTTCTCCATGCACTCCTTCTCTGACTGGATGTCAAAGTACCAAAAACGGTCAAATATGACCAAGTATTCCTCAAAACTTGGTCAAGGGCCAACAGGGTGAGACCTTCCATATTTCCGGCTAGGCTTCAACAAGACTTTCCTGAACTCTTTCAAGTTTGTGCTCCACCTAAATATTGGCCTGTTCTTCCTGTTTTCTGCACACTTGACCAAGGAGTTCTTCCTCCCTTGCGAACTCTACAAACCTTTTGGCTTGCTGGAGCCTCTACTTTAGTTGATCAATTGAGGCCCTAATCATTCTGACTAGTTGCGTTATTGGCCACTATGCAAGGTCAGCGGAAGAAGGGGTGGCATCCCTGGGTTCTCGGACCTGTAGTGAAAATCCATTGGACGTTGAGCTCTATGAGGGATTATGTACCTCCTCCACTCCTATAGATGGTCCTGGCACAAGCCTCAACCTCAATGTTGATGGAAAAAGTGTTAGAACTTCTATTCTGGACAGGCAGAGTTGCATCAACTCTGCGCACTGTTGAGGGTTTTGAAGAAATATATCCATATGTTCCTACGATGACGTTGTTCTTTGTTCTAAAGTCATCTCAGGTTCCTTTTGAACCTATGGTATCTCCACCTCTTTATGTGGCTCCACCTCCAATGTTTCTCTTCCCATGGCACCCTCAACCTTGGTCATTGAGGAAGTGTGTTGGGGACTTCCAACTTGCGGATTTTCTACTATTTGCATCTTCATTGAAGACAAAGTGTCCTTATGTGGCACAAAAAGTATGATCTGTTGGCCCTGGGGTTCAGGGCTTAGGCTAGTCAATTGTAGCCTCTACTCAGGTACTTCTAGATTTGGACCAAGAAGTTCTAGTCTTTGCTCTAGTATTTATAGGGGATCGAGCTACATGGGTTGTGGATCATTGGTTTGGGATGGAATGTGGGTTTTTGGAGGTGGCAACTGGGGTTGTGGTGGTGATGGATTTTTATTAGTGAATATGGTGGATGGAGTGGTTTTAGGCTCATGGTCATCCTGGATATGTATGATATGAGCTGCTTGAGTCACTGAGCGAGTGCAGGGGACGGTGGATGAAATGGGTTGGGGGTTCAGAACCTTTCTCGATGAGATCCCAGTCCTAGTTTTCTTGGCCATAGGCTCTGTGAAGAATGTAGCACTAAGGATTTCATTGACATCCTTACCTGACAACATAGCGTTCTCCGACAGTTGTGGGAACATCGACAATGTTCCTCTCTTGCGCTCTAGTGGCTGCGTCTCTTCCTCCTCTTTGGAGTCTATTTGTGTTGGATATTCTTTCTTATGTACCTCTAGGCCTGAGCTCAATCCTTCCCCTTCTTCTCGACCTTTTTTCTTCAGTAGCTCGGTGGGAAAAACATAGTGCATCCCCATCTTGCGTGAGTTGCGTTTGACTCTAAGCCATGACATCACCTCCTTGTCGAAGGCCTCCTATTCCAAATAGAATGGAAGCATGCATGAATGGAAGTCCTCCATGTTGGCATATATTGGCCATACAAATGTATGGTGGTGGTTCATGCTAAATGCTATGTCCCACGTGTTGTAGTTGAGAAGTTATTGTGGGATGTGCAACCTCTGTGTTACATAGCTCAACCTGTTGTACCACTTGGAGAATGTCATGTTGTTGAAGGCGATGTTCTCCAAGTCTGACCTTGAATTCTAGGGATCAATTTTTTTTTCTAAGTGCCCCTTATCTGCTGGCACCAATTGTCTTACGGTAGGATCTATCCACTTGAGCATTGTGAATGCAAGAAACAAGTAGACGTAGGCGAAAGTACCACCTTTGTCTTGTGCTTCCTCGCAGGCCACGAGAAGTTCCTCCAGTAAGTAGTTGCACCAGTTGAAGACAACGCCATTGGTGCAAACATTTTCCACTGATAGATAATCCAATGTGCATTCTCCCTTCTAGTAGGACCTCGTGAATTTTCTAGCTATGATGTAGCAACCAATATTGACCATCTCAGGTAGTATGGTGTCAATCTTGGCTATGCGACACCCCATCTGTGTGTGAAACCTTTCATATTAGATGGGCTCCCACTTCTTCTTACCATGATTTTTGGGACCCTGGAAACCTTTGGATATGTCCTCACCCTTGAGGGACAATCTAGTAGGTTGGTGGATATCTTCTATGTGGATTGGATATCTCCTATCAAACTATAGACTTCTATTATGTACCCTGCTGATAAAAAAATTGGTAAACCTCGTGACATCCCCTGTGGTGTCAAAGACTTGTAAGTCCCTGAGGTTCATGATGGTAGATTTGACCAAATTAATAAACTTGAGATTTTTCACAAACTGCATACCTCCCAAATCATCTGGAGCGACACTCCAGAAAACATCTATGTTCATCTGGGGGAATGAGACCTAGTCTGTTAAGTTAAGGTTGAGGATCTTGACTTGCTCCACCTTCCCCTTGAGATCACCCACAACCTTGACTCGGGGGTCGGCTCCCTGTAGCTCTCAGCATTGTGATTATGAACTATCAATAAATTTTGCAGGCAAAACATGGATTGGGGATCACAGCTAAGGGCTGAGGGATTGCACAGGCTTGATCACTCTTCAGAGTTCATAAATCTCTAAATATTTTTGGGAAACAATGCATCCTAAAACAAGTTATAAGAGCCTTATACTCAGGATTATCTGGAAAATTAAGTAATAACTGTTATTCATCATTACCCATAGAAGCAACTTTGATCTGAGTTGTCCGACGGGATTGGTTAACGGGGTAAATCTCTCGGGTGATCTCAACAATTACTGGGAAAGTTGGTTATGGATGTGGCCTATTTTAGACCTTTCCATTTGATGGATGAGAATATCGACATGAATACCAATGTCATATTCATGTGTCAAAAATTTATGGCTTAATCGAATTCAGACAGGGTACCGTAGTATTAATAAAGGTTGTGACTTGACTAGGTTCTTGTGGCACATGTACTCATATTGCATTTGGATTCTCTTTCCCTCTGAAAAGAAAAGGGGTCCCCATCATATTAATTATTGTCATTAATAGGTTCTGGACACTTCTGATTCTATGTGGTTGATTAAGTAGTTCTGCATCAAAAAAAAACTTAAATGGAAAAGTGAACTACATGTCATGGCACAACAAGGCACTCTTCGACTTTATTAATTGAATCCACAACAATTTGCAAGAAAATTCAAATCTAACTACTATACATGCTTCTTTAGACTAGAGTAGCAATCCTTTAGTCCAGTTCATAGACAANTAACTTGATCTCTTTAACCTTGTATTTGCATATGAATAATGGGGTTTATGATTGGGATGTTGGTAAGAAGTAGGAGACTTTAGTTCATTTCTGCATGCATAATAAAACCCTTAATGCTAGTCCGTGGGAGGGATTTCCCACCCACAACAGAATTGGTGACCATACTAGGGAGATCTCTAGGGTTTTGGGGGATACTTGTTGGGTATTTTTAATTGGTTTTACTACCTTTTTCTAAGTTTCTGCAAAATTTTGAGCTAGTAGGGATTCTGGTCTTCCATACCAGTACTCCCTTATTCCTTCGCTTGATTGTTTTTTCTTTTTTGGGGAATCCATAGAGGAATACGTAGCCTGTAGAAGGTCTTCCTGTGAATACACATGCCCTGACTTCATATAGACCGCGTACGTACATTGGCTGCTGAAAGATCAGACACTTGTCTGAGTCCATAATGTTTTTCTTAAAGAGAGGAAATCATCCTCTTCCCTTTCAGAAGTGATCCTACTCAGGGGTTTTCTGGACTAGTTCTAGTTTCTGTTGTTGCAGTTAGTAGCCTAGGTATAACCTCATATTAGATTTGTTTTCTCAAATTTCCTTGCATTTTTTTCTGTTAAAGTGAGTTTTTGTACCTTTAAGGGGTTCTGGTTTTCAACACCAGTACTCCCTACCTGAGCTTATCTATTTGTCTTTCTTCTTTTGATTAGAAATAGAGGCACATGCGGCCTGTAGTGGGTCTGCATGCATGCATACATGTTCTGTCTTTAGGCAGCCCGCATGCATACACTAGCTCCTAAAGTGATAGTCGCATGTCTGTCTAGAAAATTTTGAGGAGGCAGTGATACTCTTCCCTATCAAGTTTCTACTTCCCAGGTTTTTTCTTGTTTCTTTATGGTTTCTGTCATAAGAAATTTTAGCCTAGGTTGTATTCCAACATAGATTGATTTTTCATTTGAAAGATTTCTTCTATTGCTTTGCTAGGTTTTTTGATGAGATAGTGAGTCGGTCTGATCTGCCTTTTTGGTTGTCAGTAACTCCCCACAGTGTGTGGTTGGCCAGAAGCCCTTTTTGGCCTTGTCTTGTTTTTATTTTTTCACCTTTTTTCTTCAGAAAAGAAGAAGACATACATTTTTAAATTTTCTTGTTTTTGAAGCATAAGAAAAAAAACACAAAATCTCTTTTTTACTTCCTGTTTTGGTTAACTAGTTGGTTGTTTGCGTTAATCATTAGGAAAAATATTGTTTTCATAAGTTCTTGGTTGATTGACTTAGGACAATAAGTAGCTCATAGTCAAGTGAAATCTTGTTTTGATTTTTTCATTTAAACAATCTTAGGAAAAAAAAAGTTTGAAAAGTTGGTTAAAGAATTTAAAAAAAAAATCTGAATTTGTCAAGAAGAAGTTATTTTGTTTCCATCTTTCTGTTTATCTTCTCTTTCATCTCTCAAAACATCACTAGTTTCACTGTCATAACCTTTGACTTAAGACAAGCCAAAAAAGTTAACGATTAATTAAAATCAACTAGACTTTATGTTTTGTAGGGTTTATCAACTAGTATAGGCTAGAGCCTTGATTTAGGATTGGAGAGGAAACTCTTCAAGGCTGAAAAACAAACATAAGAGTCTATGCTAGGGAGTGTCAAAAGTCTAGTATCATAAAATTTATCTGGGACACCCCTCTAACACATGGGCTAAAGACAAGGTCGTGTAAGGAAAGGTAGTGGAGCTAACCCCTCCAAAGCTAGACCAAGTGTAGTGGGGAATGCATATAGAGGGCTTGTCTTGGGATTTCGTTGATTGCCTTTCCATAGAGCTTTGTGGGTCTCGAATTTGTTCGAGGTCCTCAGTCGTCTTTCAAAACAATTTCCTTAGATAACCTTCATAGGTTTTGGGCTTGATACCTTGCTCATTGCGGTCCACCTGACTATTGACTGTACCCGCCTGGTGACTATTTGGGCGTTGGCAACCTAGTTTCCTATCTTTCTATTGACTTACACAGGTGACTCGGGGGGTATACCGTGATACCTAGGACAGAAATCAGGCCATGCTTTGCAGAGTATACCCAGAGGGTGCTTTCATATTCGAGTTTCACTTGCACCAGTAAGTTTCTCTAGTGCTGGTTGTTGTAACTGTTCTTACAACTAGTTAGTGACTGCTTGTTTGATCTCATAGGTACATTTTTCTAGTGTGTGTTGGTTTTCAAATGATTATAGATTTCCCTAGTGTGTATTTGATCTTATCACACAGTGGAGGATTAGGAGTTCCACTGGCCGTGAAGGATTTTGGGCCTGCCACCGGTTGACCTCTACCCCCCCCCAACACTGCTAAGGCAAAAATTATACCAGCAAGGATCTTTTGAGACAACCAGGTTACAAGAAACTATGACTAACCCATCTTCGAGAGGAGAACTTTTGATTCTGGAGGAACTAATCATTTATGACCTCATATCAAAGGCTCTTGGTCCATATAACCCTACCATCACTGATCTATCGATGCCCATCGTCATACAGGTTCTACCTTACGAGCGTCATGTAGTGTCACTAGCAACAATGGAAGAAAATGATGCCACTTCTTCAGAGAGTACTCATATTTCCTTTACGACTGTCACTAATAGGGATGTTCCACCTCCTAACCAACCATATTCAGTCCAGGACACCATGGTCTTGACTGCTTCTACCTAGGGTAGTGGTATGATTCCATCTATGGTGGCGATCACTGCTTCATTTACTTAGAACATGAGAGGCTCTCCTTTCTCATACAGGATGCTTGGTTTCAGTATGAGTACTGTACCTTCCTCCTCCACTCTACAGAATTTAGGTTTGGGGGCAGGGATTTCCAACACTCCTCTGAAAGGATCTATGGGGGGCACTTGTTCTCCCTTTCTTTTTTTCCCTTACAGTAGGGGTCATATACCCCCTTCGTCCCCCTCACTTGGTGGTGTTCCCCAACACCCCATCGGGCTTAACGCAAACTTGTTTGGAGCAGGTAGTCAAGAACTCCATCCTTATAACATGGCAGTTGGTTTGACACCTTTCTCTTTGTTTGGTGCATTTGGTAAAAACACTTTCTCATCAGTTTTCATCTCGGTCGGAGGAAACCCCGGTTATGGACAACAACATTCTGTACAGGGTACTATTCCTACATAGGGGGCACACTTAGGAATTCCTTCCTCACAAGGACCTTCGAATCCGTGGCAAGGACTAGTCCCCTTGCTAGGGATGTCGATCAGGGGAAACCCTTTCATACCTAGTGGAACCTCGGTCAAGGCTCAACACTTATGCCCGTCAGATCAACAGGGGGAAACCCTTCCCAAAATCCTTGGAATGCGAAGCAAGCCCAACCTTTTACATCCTATTACGAGAATCAAACAATAATGTCTCAACAAGCACATAATCCATACGCTGGTCAAAACCATGGTTATTATTAGAGCACTGACCAACAACCTAACTTTTCTTGGCAACCTGGTGACAGTCAAACCTGAGGCTCCTTTTTCCCTGGCTATAATCCACAACCCAAACTACCGTTTCTGGCAACCCTGCACTTGCTATATTTGACAAGGCTCTTAAATGACCCCATCTGTCATGATCCAAGTTGGCCTCCTATGTCGAAAAAGTTTCCTTAGGACATTCCAAAGTCTAAGGCCAAGCCTAACGAAGATCCTGGTGATCGTGTGACTACCTTCCAATTATGGTGCTCATCCAACTCATAAAGAGATGACTTTGTTCAGTTGCGATTATTTCAATGCACTCTCATAGGGAGTGTTGCAAAATGATACATCGAGCTTGACCACTCACAGTACTCTTCCTTCGGCGAATTGGAAATGGATTTCTTGAACCATTTCCAATTACCTGTGAGATACGACACCAAAATTGAATTGTTGGTCGATTTCGAGAAAACAAAAGTAGACCATATCTCTGATCATATACGAGAATGGATATGCCAAAAGAGTTTAATCAAAGTGCGAGTCCCACCAACATTCCTGATAGAGTGGTTCCTTAAGTCTTTGGTACCCCAGTTATCTAAAGATGTCGCAACATCTAGAGTGTTTTCCGAGGAAGATGTGATAATGAGAGCGCAACAACTAGAGATAATTTACTCTCAATATAGTTTACTCTAGAGGATTTTTCCAGATTCACCGAGGTCAATCCTTGAAAAAACTAGACAAATGTCTGGACCACATGCTGATGGCATTATTGGTTCATCACAAACAAATCTCGTTGATCCATTGTCAAATCAATTGAAATAATTGTCAATACAATAGAAAGAGGCCAACCAGACGACTGGTTCGGCTTCTCCCCCTACCCAAAAGTTGGATGTACATAGTGTGCACACAAAAAACCCAAAGGCCACCCAACAGCCTGATGGAAAGAAGAAACAATGGAAAAATGGTAAGGGGGATAAGAAACCCATAGAGAATGTTGGGGGGGGCAACACTGAAAAGAAGAAGTCCAAGTAGCCTTGTAATATGTTCAAGGAATACCACTTGACCCATCAGTGCCCTCAGCTTGTGGAGGCCCAGAAGTTATTGGCACAACAATAGCCTGCCTTGTTAATGAGCCTGTTTCCATGTGGGAAAAATCTAACTCAAGCCTCCTCGAGCGCAGAATGGGGCAGTCAAGGACCCTCTGTCTTTGAGCAATCCTTCATCCGTAAATGTGTATATGATGAAATTTGATTCCTATATAATGACTAGAGAACATGATTACGGAAAGCCAGGCACCTCTGAGAAGGGTAAAGAAGCCAAAAACCCACCTCTTCCTCTTCAGATTGAGAAGAAGTTGGGAGAAACAATGACGTGCATCCCAAAAGGTGCGTTCAAAAAATATTCTTAGAACCCAAATGCAAGGGCTGCCCAGAACTACTATGTGGTGGAGGATTTATCACAAACCCCTTGTGCAATGTCTGCTTTGGAAGTCCTCCAGAGTTTACCTTCCCAGAGAAAGGCCCTGTTAGCTACCTTAGGCTCTTCTAAGACTTGTAATCCATAAACGATCATGCTTGATACCACCGACTTAAAACCTCATCTTCCCTACCACGTAGCTTTTCAGATAGTAGTGGCTTACACCATGAAAAACTTTTACCCATAATATTTTCCGTAGAATGGTGGATGAGGGCACCTCGACATGCATGATGTCTTTAGCATGTTGGAAGGACATTGGCTAACCCATTTTGTCTCTGTCACCTACTCTTATTACAAGTTTTGATGATCATTATTTTCGACCACATGGGATCATTCCCTCTTTCCCTATGTAGTTAGGAGGAAAAACTGTGTGTGTCAAATTTGAAGTGGTCGATGCGTCTCTCGACTATAATATTTTGTTAGTAAGGAGTTGGACCTATGCTATTCAAGTAGTGCTTGTGGAAGTTTTCTGGGTCTTGTTGTTTCCTCATGAGGTTCGGATTGTGACCATTGATCATTTATCCTTCTCTCGTCCTGACCCTTCATCAGGAGTCTCCACGGTCTCGATGATTGATAACCCTCAGCCTGGCATCGTCAACATAGGGGTTGGTTTGTGCCCACCATTGATGGATACTTTCAATTACCCACCTCTGACTGATAATGTCCATTACATAATGGTTGTCCCTGACCATCCTTGGGCTGAAAATTTTCAAATCTCGTCCTTTCGCACGACGTACTTTCTCGATCCATAGACTCTTCCTTCCCCATTTGCTATGATGCAAGGAACAGAGCACCATGGCATGGCCATGCCTTTCTCCATGGAAGAAGTTTCATACTCGATCATTCAATGAGCTTCTGCTGACCTTGATCCGACTCCAGCACAAGAGTTAGATACGGTGCTCGAGCCTATTTGGGCTCAAGGTTCCCTTGTCAATATAGATCCTTTATACTTAGTATTTCCCTTAGACGAGGTGATTATTGAGGCAATGACTAGTACAGAAAGACCCTGGGATGATCTTCATAATAGATATTAATTCCTCCCAGAGTTAAGATGAATTGAAGCAAATGAATTCACTCTAACTATGAATGGAGATAAAGATTTCCCTATCAATCTTTTGGAAACACACGTTGTTTACGCTGAAGGAAATATGGAAACAATAGCTGAAACGATACCTATTGACATCTCCAAAACCCCTGGCATTGTGGAGAATATATTTGTTGGAGTGGACTACTCCCCCGAGGAGATTCAAATCTACACAGATTTATTTAAAGAATTTCGCGACGTGTTTTCTTGGTCTTACGAGGAAATTCCAGGCATAGACCTAATAATTGTCGAACATGAAATCATGACTTATCTTGATGTCAAGCCGGTCTAACAGAAGATTTGTCCGGTCAATCCTAGGAAAGAAACAACTATCAAGGATGAAGTAGAGAAATTACTTAAATCTGGTTTCATCTACCCCGTCCAATTGACTCAATGGGTGTCGAATCCCGTGCCAGTCAATAAAAAACAGGGCACGATTTGCGTATGTACGGACTTTCATGATCTGAATAAGGCTTGCCCAAAAGATAATTTCCCCACATCGTTTATTGACTAGATAGTCGATGAATGTGCAGGATGCAAAGCCTTTTCGTTCATGGATGTTTTTTCTGGATACAATCAGATGCAAATCAAACTTGAATACTAACACAAAACCAGTTTTATCTGTCCATGTGGTACTTTTACTTATCGTAAGATGCCTTTTGGTCTGAAAAATGCTGGAGCTACATTTCAGTGGGCCATGTATTTTTCTTTCCACAACTTCAAACACATAGTCGAGGCTTATCTTGATGATTTAGCATCATGATCTCACAAGAGAGCTAATCATTCGACACACCTCTGACTTATCCTTGAACGGTGTCGCTACTACCGAATCCGCTTGAATCCAAACAAGTGAAGTTTTTGCGTCACATTAGGTCATTTGTTAGGTTTCATCATTTCAACAATAAGGATCATGGTCAATCTCTAAAGGTCGAGGAAATAGTTCAATTTCCTCCCCCATGCACCATACCTCAGCTTCAGAGTCTGTAGGGAAAAGCGAATTTTTTACGACATTTCATCAAAAAATATGTCAAGGTCACAAAGGGTTTTATGCATTTATTGAAGAAGGATGTTCCTTTTCATTGGGATGAAGTTTCTCAACACTCTTTTATAGCGTTAAAAATCACCCTCATATCAACCCCTCTGCTTTGGCCACCCTATTATAATAAAGATTTCTTATTGTACTTGGCCACTACAGAGTCAAACATTGGTATGGTCTTAGTTTAGGAGGATTATTTTCTCTCAGAATACACGATTTAATACCTAAGCCGAGGCCTAGTTGGACCGGAACTCAATTATTCCCATATTGAAAAACTTGTGTTGTTAGCAGTCTATGTTGTTCAATGATTCTATCATTACATTTTGTTTTGTAAGACCATTTCCATTGTTGTCGTGAACCCATTTCAATATGTATTGACATGATGATTCATTGGTGGAAAGATCAGTAGATGGATAGTTATCCTCTAGGAATTCGACTTGGAATTCATTTTGGCGAAATCCAAAAAGTCAATGGTCTTCGTGGAACTCATATCGGAACTTTCGGTCGAATTAGGTGATGTTATACCCGACGAGTCACCTATCAAAGGAGACATTTTTTTGATCGCGTCTTTCGACCCCTGGCATGGAGATATCCTTGTCTATCTATAGACTTTGAAGTGTCCTACCTCTGCTTCTCGTGATGAGCATCGCCATATATGCCATTAGGATAAGAACTATGTCATACTCGAGGACAAGTTGTATCGTCGAGGTGTAGACTACACCCTTCGCCGATGTTGCACTCATGAAGAAGAGAAAATCTTGCTTAACGATTGCCACACTGGAGCATGTGTCAGTCATTTTTCTGGGTTGGCAACAACCCAAAAGATTCTATGATTTGGTTACTTATAGCCGACATTAATCAAATATTGTGTTGAATCGGTCAAGAAGTGCCACCTGTGTCAGATCTTCTTTCGGAAGATGAGGGCAAACCCTGCTCCCATGTTTTCCGTTATTACCATTGGTCCCTTCACTAAATGGGGGATTGATTACACTACATGCAACCCCCCTTCAGCAAGGGGGCACCGCTATATCATCATAGCAATAGACTACTTCACCAAGTGGGTTGAAGCTATGACAACATTCAAAGATGATGGGGAGACAACAAATCTCTTTTTGTTCAACCAGATAATAGCAAGGTTAGGTGTCCCGAGAGATATTCTCACTGACCATGGCAGTCACTTTCATAACAAAATGATGATCGAGTTAATGTCAAATCTTGGGTTGCGGTAGGAACATTCATCACCCTACTACCCCCAAGTGAATGGTCAAGTGGAAGCTATAAATAAATCTCTTAAAACCATTCTATAGCGAACGATCAATTCAACCAAGTAAAATTGGAATTTGATGTTATATTCATCATTATGGGCTTACCAAATGTCTATTAAGACTGCAACCGGTTTCTCACCTTTTCAACTCATTTATGGGCTGGAAGCAGTCTTTCCCATAGAATGCCAGATCCCATATTTAAAGTTGTCAGTACAGTTATTGTACAATTTATTATAGCTCGAGTAGCTCAATGAGAAGCATCGTGATGCGGCCTGAGCTAATGAAGCTCACAAACAAAAAGTCAAGTGTCAATATGATTGGTCCGTTCGTCCTCGGATTTTCTTTGAAGGCGACCTTGTCCTGGTCTATGAACAATATAAGGACCCCTTGGGGGTAGGCAAGTTCAAACCCATGTGGTTTGGACCTTTCATCATTAAAGAGGTTCTAATAAAGGGTGCTTATCGTCTGGTGGACTTTGAGGGAAATGTTTTGGCAAAGCCTAGAAATGGGCTCTACCTCAAGAAGTATTACTCATAGGTGGGTCACTTTGGGTGACTTTTCGTAACATATGTATAGTCTTTGTACTATTACTTTTTGGTTTTTCTTTTGGTCTTATGGACGTGTCATTTTTGATGTTATCTTTTTCACTGTGGCAGATGTCAAGTGAATCAAAGGTGTTCGTTGGATTCGCGGATGATGCTAGCCAGCACACTCGGTGGCTTGCCTCCGCAACTTGGGTGATTTTCACACCTCATGGCCAGTTGCTATCTTCAGGAGGTATATGTTTAGGTGACACCACAAATAATGTCACCGAATACAACGCAATTATTGAGTTTCTTCGTGAAGCTTTGTCACTTGGTATCTCTCACCTCTGGGTCAATTTAGACACTCAGCTGGTTGTGTCTCAGTTAAATGGAGTCTGTCGTGTTCATTATCCTACTCTACATCGATGATTCCTTAGGGTACATCTCTTAGAACAAAGCTTTGATTATATTACATATTTTCATGTTCCTAGGAGATTGAATCAAGTTAGAGATACTCTAGCTAATCATATATTAGATTGACATGTTGCACACATATAAGAAAGACACACACATGCACATGTAAATACATTTGTAAATATAATCCATAAAACACGAAGAGATGAAAACATGAATATATATATCAGAAAAAGTGCCAGAGTACAAGGGTGAGCCTGAGAGCCTCAAAAATAGGTACAGTAGGAGTCACGGGGCTTATTCCCTCAAACAATATACATAAGTGCCCTTGGGACATGAATAATATAGCCTAGCTAAGGGTAGGGCCTGTTGGCCTGGCCATAGTGTACAACGATGTTTGCCAAACACCAAAAAAGTTGGACCTAAGTCTGTGGCACCCCAACTACGTGAGGCTGCATAGATGGTGGTAGATCCCCGATCTCTGCCATGGGTACTGCATGAGTAAGAGGGGTAAGGTTCCTCTCTACCCACCTCAAAACTCTCTCCACCTCTTCGGCTGGAGGCCCCACTACTGCTCTTGGTGGTCTAGTGGCCACAGATGCTCCCACCTCTGGTCAAGGACGCCACCTGATCCTCGAAAAATCCACTGGATGCACTGGTCCTACGTCTTCACACAACAGAGACATACATGTCAAACGCTCTGGTATACAAAAAAAAAATGATATATATAAAAACAACATAAAAAAATCAAATAAATTTGAAAAGTAAGATTACCTAGCTCTCCTCGTACCACTTCGGGAGGTACACCCATGTGAGGGTCCCTAGAAAAGTCAATTCTGGCATAGGGATAGTGCTCTATCACTGGAATCTGCCGAGACCACCAATCGAAAAACTTGTCATCAAAGGCCTCGATAGTCCTCCCTCCCCCCTGTCACAACAACAACATCGCCCATCTGTTTACTGTTGGAGAAGAGGCTACGTGACCTCATACAATCTCCCTCGGACTCAGACTAGGCACCCTCTCGAAAAAGAAAGAACAAAGGATAGTACCAAAACCAAAGTTTTTGTGCCTCCGCATCCAACACTCTTTCAACTGCCTTTTCATGCAGTCTAGTAATGTAGTACTCCAGTCAAAATGGTGTGCATTTAAGCACTGAACCACACACTTCATGTGCACCTAGGAATCCTGGTGTAAAGCTGCAGATCCATTAATCCACCCAATGAGTAGAACTATCGCTTTCAGCGATAGGTTGCTGATCTTATGAACCGACACCTGATTTCCCACCATGTCAATAGCTACCTCACAATGGAGGTTAATTAACTCTACTATGTTGTGAGGCCCAGAAGGAAAAGTGAGAAGGTTGACTGGCTCCCCTCTCCTTGAGAGGCCATTCAGAAAGTAGATATCTTCAGTCGTTGGAGTCAACGTCTATCCCTCAAGCATGAATGTCTCTGCATCCAGGTGCCAGTAATCGATCAAGCCATTTAACAGCCTAGTTTGTGCCCTCATAAATGCACTCTGGAAGAACATAAATAAGCCACATTGAGCTAGTGTAGCTACAACATCAGGGTCATATAAGACCGCAGCATCAAAGTCCTCATGCTCTCTCTCCCTCCAGTGAACATACATCCTGCAATTGACAAGTCCAGGAGGGATTATCCCTTGCATTTTTTATTTTTTTCTTATCTTAGAGGGTATATACGAGCTATATTGCACATAGTCGTGTGTGCACGTGTGCAGTCTTTCCTCTGCATGGATGAACAAGTGGTATTTCATAAGACAACCCATGTATACATAGGGCCGACCTTTTTAAAGGTCAATGCCCCCTCAAAAAACAAAAAGAAATGCTTAAATGAAGTATTTAAATGCAAGGGGGGTTAGAATGTACTTACTTGGTCCAATCAGAAGTTTGTTCTGTCTACCGAAGCTCCTGGAATCAACTCTTTTGTCAAAGAGGTGTTTTTGGCTCCACAGTCAATTTCTCAATTAACAATGGTGATAATGAGCTGCCACCCTCTATTTATAGAATTATTGGTCTCCTTTTTGTCATTTTTTGGACCCTTTTGTCATTTTTTTCTAAATTGAAAATCATTTAGTATGGTTTAGGAGTTTTCTATGGATTGTTACGATAAGTGTTACTTTGGGTATTGGGAAACGTTTTGGAGATTTCAGTCTTTTTAAAGGTACTTTGGTGAAAAGTCATTTTTCCTACTTGTTGCATTTAAGTTAGGATTCCACCTCCACTTTCTGCATCTCGTTGTATTTATCACTATGCCATAGGGTCGAACCCACCAAGTTGTGACATAGAACCCTCATTGCTGCTTTAGAAGTGTTGTAATTTAGTGGTAGATCCTACCTTAACATGGATTCCCTAGGTAGATCCTGGTTACATTTTGGTGTCCATGCCATCACTAATGAATATAGGATCATAAGTACTTATTATTTTATCCTGATTACGAGTATGAGCCTCATTTGCATGATGCATTATCACTCTTAACCTCACCCTTGGGGCTCCTAGAACATAACGGGTCTTCTTTTAACCCCTTTTCAGACCCTCTAAACATGAAAAGATTACCAAGCGATCTTGTTAACCTTCACGCTTGCTAAACTAAAATTTGAAAGCACGTCTGCCCGACGATAGTTTACCCCTTTTTTCGGTCCGCATGGTCAACTGTACGAACAAAGGTATACTCTAGGAGCTTTGGTTCCCTAGAAGATTATTCTTAGGTATGATTTTAACCCTTTTTCAGGCCTAAGGGACTAAATTTACGAAAAAGGAACTCTTTTCAGACTCCATAGTTAAACTCTTTTCAGACTCCCTAAAATTGAAAAGATCATTGAGTGACCTTAGTCTTTCACACTCGTTAAATTGGTCTAGAAGAACATTCCTGATGGAGTCCATAGTTAAGGTTTTTTTAGACTCCTTAAAAATGAAAAAATTGACAAGTTATATTGTCTTTATCACACACGTTAAAATGGTTTTGAATAGACGTCTGGTCGGTGCTAGTTTACCCATTTTTCAAACCGACTAGACTATCTTCGAAAAAGGTACCCTAGTGAAGTCTCCTTTTACGCTTTTTCAGACTCTCTAAATATGAAAAACCACCGAGGTTACCTTCTTTGGGCTCGTTAAAATTACATCAAAGGAAGTTACCATTGTGTGTCTTATTATCCGCATTTGCATACCTATGTCTTTGGCGTAATGCTAGATCCATGTTGTTCTCAACTGAACCATCTGAAGCATGCCTTATACGCAAGCCCTGTAGCACTTTTCCTCTGCGTCTTGACACCTTGGCCCACGGAGGATTTTTCATGAGTGTACACTTCTTGCATATGTCCCTTTGTTTTGAGAATCCATGTGTTCCTTGCACTTGGAACTAGTATGTCTGCGACACTCGATCCTCCCTTGTAATGTAGAATTATTTTATTCTTTTTCAAGCTTTCCACAATTATTGAAAAAGAAAAAAAAATCAAATATACCCCAAAAAGAGGAAGGGAAAAGTATTTTCTTTTTATTGGTAGCACAATGAGTCTCCCTTGGACAAAGCACATCCTTTCATTTGTTCATCAAGCCTTGGGATTTAACATGACCTTAGGAAGTTGTTCTCACTACATAGAGTTGTGTCCTCCTCCATTTTGTTATTCTTCCAAACATATGGAGAGTTTGTGGTGCCTCCTGCATCGTGAACTTATGTCAAAACATCATGCTGCCTAAGTCTTATCTTTTGTCGTGCTATTGTCCAAGGGAAGTTATTACCAAGCTTGAGTCATCCCCCTCTGCAGATTGTTTCTTACCCTCATGCCCGGTCATCCCAAAAGCCCAATCAAGTCTTTGTTCGAAATCCATGAAGCCCTCAAACTGATCATCAAAATCCTCTAGTCTATTCTTAATGAGCCATTGAAGACCTATGGGTAGTGAAGTTGTACACTCATATTACTCTCCTACCTGAGTTGTGAATATTTTGAAGCTATTTCTCGAGCTATGAAGGCCTCATCTCTAGCCATCAGGCCCTATTCTCTTCTTGAAGATGGATACTATACATGTCTATATTTTTTATTTCAAGATGTAGATCCACTGTGTATTGCTTGCGGCTACACTTTATATAGTTATATGACATGGATCTACAGTGTATTTTATTGGTAGCCATGATTTTATTTCATTCTGAGCATGGGTATGCCCGCCTCGGTAAGACAATTGTTATTTTGCAGATGGCACCTCCCGAATTCTAGTTCCTGGGCTCACTTGTTTGGTATGTTGGTGAATATTTATAATGTATTTTGGCCATCAGATTCTCTTCTGACCTCACACATTAGGGGGTATATATTATAACCCTAAATTTCTCTAGACATGCTTACCTGACATCGAGCCATCTCATTTTCCTTCTTTTCCAAGACACTACTGAACAACTTCTTAAAAAACACCCTTTTTGAAGGCATACACACCCTGCTCCACTACTACACGCGTGTGTACGCTAGTTGACCCACTACAGCTCGCGTATACCTAAAAAGAACAAAAAATGGAAAGTTGTAGACAGAACACACAGTTTTGGGTAAGTTAACTAAACCATTTGACCTCCCATAACTGATCACTCAACCAAATACCTAGCCCTTTCTAGCCTATAAAAGAACGGGTAGGGGTCCCATTTGGAAGGAGGAAAATAATTGTAAAGAATCTCTACCCGATTTCACATTCCCTTTGTCCCAACCTTTTTCAACTAGTGTGTGAAGAGAAGCATATACAGAACTAGTTGGAGCACAGTTGAAGAGGAGCCCAGGACAATATTCGAGGAGAAGTGGTCGATCTCACTATTGTAAGGTTACTCTTGTGAGATTAATAAAAAGAAGTACTTTTCCCGTCCCACCATATGAGATTGTCAATATTTAAATTTGAACATATTTTGATAGAATCTCTAACACATTAGTTCATAGATCATATGCATGTGGATTTCTTTGTTTGTCTTTGCATGAATGCAGGTCAACATTGGGAGGAGATTTGCAGTCAAGGAGTGACCAAACATTAAAGGGATCGACATCAAACATGGAAACTAAGGTACAATAACTTGATCTATTTAACCTTGTATTTGCATATGAATAATGGGGTTTATGATTGGGATGTTGGTAAGAAGTAGGAGACTTTAGGTCATTTCTACATGCATGATAAAACCCTTAATGATAGTCCGTAGGAGGGATTTCCCACCCACAACATGGTGATACCCCAAAAATCCATCTGTAAATGAGTAAGATTCTTTCCCTACAACTTGTTCTAGCACCTCATCAGTAAAAGGTGTTGTGAAAGGGTCATGCACACAGGCAGAGTTAAGGCTTCTATAGTCCACACAGACCTTAATGTCCTCTATGCCCTTCTTGCTCTGGATGACTATTGGGATAACCCATTATGCTTCTTCCACTACAAAAATAAGTCCAGCTTCCAGCATTTTTTCTATCTCCCTCTTAACCTTCTCTTTCACTCTGGGATTAAGGCGATATGGTCTATGTCTCATAGGATTTGATCTTGGTTTTAATTCAATTTTTATCTCTCCCATAACTCCTTTAATCCCTTTTAACTCTCAAAAATGTATTTGGGAAAAAATCCTCATATTTGCGCAACAAACTCGAGATTTCTTGACTCGTTTGCTCATCCCAGTAATATCTCACCATATCTATCTTAGGTTTCTCTATGGTCCCTATATTGACTTTGCGCAAATTCAATGGGTGATTATAAGAACCATCAGTTTGACTGGGTATGATGTTTTGAATTTGTCTATTCCCTTCTATTTCCTTAATGGCTAAGTTTCTAAATTCTTCTAAATCATCTGGGCTTTCTAAATCCTTCTCAATATTATAGAATTTTGTAGATATATTGTCTGAGTTTAGGTGAAGAGTAGTCTGAAGTTATCGGCTATGCTTTGCACATACCACTAGGTATGATTTTTGTTTACTAGTGTCTGTAAAAAATAATTCTTTAATTCTTTGCAGGACTACTTCAAGCTCAACATACTTACTTGTAAACGCGAATTCCTTGCAAAAGTGATTTACCAATGTTTACCAGTCCCTGGTCTATCTTCTGGTTTCTTCATGCATAAACCAAGATTTTGATATTGGACCTAGTGAGTAGGGAAATACTAGAACCTAGAAGCAAGATGGTATTTATGCAACTTGCCACTGTGTCACACATTGTTCAATATGTTATTTAGGATCAGACTCTCTGTTGAAAAGTTGTGCAACTTGGAAATCCATCTGCATCTCTGATTCTAGCTTCTCGTTATCTTGAAATCTATATTTGATAGCTTGCTTCACGTTGTCCCAATTTTTAAGTAAGGCTTTGTGATTGGCCCACCATCTGGCAACGGTGTCCTAGAGGGATAAATCCAGTACTAAGATCCTTTGATCCTCCACTACATTTTCTTCCATGTTTACCATAAAATTGTTAATTCTTGAGGTACCATCATATATTGGGTTTTCTCTGACCTTGGTTCCCATCCATCTAGTTTCCCTGACAGTTGAGCATATTCTTGAAAATATTTCATATGAGACTTGCTGCCAACTGTCAAATGCCAGTTCCAAATCTTCTTCCACTTATTGTATGCTCCTCCAACTTATTGATCCATCAGTAGTAGGAATTATGTAATCTTATCTTGTTCCTAATTTTATAGTGTACAATTGATCCAGTTCTTCTCCATCCATATTTTTGTCCATTTTCTCTGTGTATCGAGGGCCTACATATGGATCCAAGGGTTAAACTACTTTTATTCCATCGTCCTCAAATGTCATAGTGTCTTTCTTTAGGTCAATCACTGCATAGTTGTCATAGGCCCAATCAATACCAAGTAGTGTAGGATAAGGGTCATTATCCCCCATGATTTTGATTACCTCAAAATCAGCTACAGTCTTCACTCCCACAACATCTATTTCTACATTCTCTAGTCTTCCTATTGGGAAAATACAATATTGATTGGCCATTCTTAAATGGATTGGAGAATATCTCAAATGGGGTTTTCCTAAGGCTTCCCAAGTCTTTTTAGGTAGTATGTTAACATCAGATCCTAGATCTAACATAACATCCTTAATCTTAAACTCATCTAGCTGGGCTACTAATCTAAATTCTTTTCCAGTTTGTACTTACCTTCTCTATACTCTTTGGGTATTCTTCTCAGGAAGATTAGTCATTATTCTTGTTTATGAAGATTATTCATTCCCTAGAACTAGGTACAGTGCATTGCACAACTTTTTTGTCAAAAGGATATCAAAAAATAGTTGAAACCATAGGTCAACTACATTTTCTTACTGCTCAGGTTGTCTCATCGGGACTACAAGGTTTCTAGGTGTCGGGGGTGAAGCAGGGACTTGTGCAATATTAGGATAAATAATAGGCTAAAGAGGTTTCTCTTACATCTCAAGGCTAGTGATATTCTAAATTACTTCTATGTAATTTTTAAAGAATAACTTATGTTTCAGATGATGATACATGTCCTCCTTAGGCACTTCTTTTTGTATATGGGGAAATGTGTCATCATCTACACCAGACTTTGCTCCTCCTCAAGTAACAATTTTAAGGTTGGGAATTTGTACTCTAATAAATATCTTTATCTCTGAGATGATGAGATTAGTTCCTTGTTGACATACCCAATCTTCCCATTTTGCAATTAGTTCTGGGCAGTCTTCTATTGTGTGCCCATTGGTTCTACAGTGAGAGCATGAAGGCCACCTAAGATGAGGAAAATCTATATCCATGTGGAATTTCTCATCATAGTTGTATAATCTACTTGGTCCTCCTCCCCCAATCCTTCCTCCTATGAAGTCTCCTCCAGCTCCACCTCCTCGACCTCTTCCCAGTCCCTGAGGGGTTTCATTCACCCTGAATGTTATTCGATCTAGTCTGTCCGCAAGTGCATCCAATTCTCTACAATGTTTTGTAGCATGTGTGGTAGATGCGCAAAACTCACAGTGCATAATATTTAGTACTATTGAATATTTTTGAATGACAGGGAACTGTCTTTGCCTATGTCCATGGATTCGACAAATCTCGCAATACTCAACTGATGGTGCTGCTTGATTACCTAGAAAATAATGATAAGGGGTGGGGTGATGGAATGGTAAATTCATAGATACTTGTGAAAATCATCCCATGGGTCCTATTGAGGGTCCCATCATATTCTAAGTCGGTCCCATTCCCCTCATTCATGGACATTCATTCACCAGATGTCCTTCTGTGTAACATCTGGTACACTAGACTTGCAGTCGTCATTGTCTGGGTATCGTCAATTCTTGAATAATTTCTGTAAGCGCTGATATTTTCCCTTACAGTTGTGAAAAATTTTCATTTGCTAGGGGTTTGGTCACTTTCAGGCTCCCTGGATACCCTACCATGGATTCAATCTTTATTGATTGTTCCAAGGCATTTGTCAAAGTGGCTATCCGCTATTGCGTTAACGAAATCCATGTCATATGTAGAAATCCCTGAATATACAATTCTCTTTGATGATCCTCATGAATTGGATGTGCTAACCTCCCTATGGCATCTTTAAACTTATGGATATATTCTCAGGAAGATTCACCTTCCCTTTGTTGAATCTCACGCAACTAAGACATAGCTTGTTGTTCAGACTGAGATAGCTTAAAATTCACTATGAACCTTTTTTATACCTGGTCAAGTGTGAATGCTTGACCTTGCATTCCTAGCACTCCTGGATCAATAACCTTCATGTACCATTTGAGAGCACATTCTCCCAAGGTAGTCTAGAACTCAACCAATTTATTCACATCTGGAGTCTCTGTGGACCTCCATATTTCTTCACACAAGAACCAATGCTGCTCAACATCTTCGTCTCCTTTACCCCAGAATTCTGGGTATCGAGAAATCGAACCTCACGCATTAACAGTCATTGTTGATCTTTCTTCTCCTATCAAAATAAAACCTAAAGGTCCTGGTTGTGAGCTACCAGGGGATCCCAAGATCCTCCCTCTACTTGCACTTCTCGATTGTGACTGACTAACTAATTGTACTGGAACAAAATTAGCATAAGAAGGTAGTATCGAATTTACCACTTGTATAGAACATGATTGGGGTATGGGTGATTCAGGGCTGGTGCCACTGGCTTCAGGATGGGTTTCTTTGATCTAGGGGGTCTCATTCTCATCCTTTGGAGCGGTTTCTTTGGCCAAATTCCCAATATTTCCTGGAATCAGGGCTAAATATTCTCTCTCTTCTTCAAGATCCATGTCGACTTCTTCTTCTCATGATTCTACACCTTCTTCTTCTTGTCCACCCTCCTAGAGACTTCTTTCTCTTTATGATTCTCTCTCACTTAATCTTTGTCTGGCCAGTCTTTCCTGTATTCTCATCTTTCACAACTTTTCCATCTATCCTTCCTCTGCTTCTCCTAGTCCGACTTCTTTCTGTAACTTCTCAGAATTTTTTGTTTCTTTCTTTATCTTACCACTCCACCACTTCTCAACTATGGTGGCTCTTTTCAAGGCTCACTCATCTCTTGAGTCCATTTCTTGTTGTTTCCCCCATTTTTCAAAGAACCCTCTCCCCTCTCTCAGGCCATGACTCCACCCCAAACTTGCCCTACCCCAAGTGAGGGTGTCTATGCTACCATCTCAGTCGAGGACATAGTCAACATCCCCTCTTCCATAAAGAGAACCCTAATCCACAGGGGGATTTATCTCAACAGTCTTCCTCTTGTGTTTTTCTTGAAATCCACTTCTTCTTGTGAAAAAGATTGGTGATTCTCATCCAAAAACTCAATAATGTATCCTTCTATTGTGGTATTGACCCATAAATCGATTTCTCGCATTACTGGGCTATCCAGCCAATGAAGTGATGCAATATTTTATGTATCCCAAGTACATGTCCTCTTGACTCATTCTTGGAATTTTGGAGCTTATTGGAGCCTATCTATCCAGTGGAAAATTTCTTCTGGGAACTTAACCCAGAATATCTCGTACTGGTCGCTCGATCCTTTTGAGTAAAATACTACCTCATGTGTATCTTTCATATATTTTCCTCTCAACTTCGCTTCTTTCCATATGAAGGCGTCACAATTTCTCTCCCACCAGTGGTGAATATCATATCTATGAATCCTCATAAGCATTCTCCCTATAGGTTCCCTTTTAATGCAGGTCTCGACAACAGAATCATTTTTTTGGAGCGGAATTGATCAGACCAGGGTCCTTCTCAGGTTACCAACAAAAGGTATCGAGTAGTCTAGAGTGCTAGCATTTTCATCTCCTCCGAAGAGAATAAGTCTCACCTGAAGCATAACCAATATAGAAGGGTACGGAAGGGAAAGGAGAATACTTAGGTGGGTTCCCAGAAAATTCAAGATTCACTATGATCTTGCGCATGATAGGCTAAATACAGAACAAATCTGAGCTCATACACACATGAAATAAAGATACTTAACTTGCAAAAAGAATTCATACACAGAGATATCATATGGAGCTTATCAAGCATAAATGAGTACTGTAAAGATACAATGCATAAGTGTAAACACATAATGACACATTATAATTCAATTGTTTGGGTCCTTCTTCATATATTAACATCAAAACTTCTCGGATACAATCTTAGAGATACAAGTTAATACTTTGTTACAAACTTCTAGCCCCAGACTCATGTTGCAGATCTCTATCTACCCAAAACTGTATATAGATTACAATACAAAACCTTTTCTCAACTAAACCCAACAACATCCGGAAAACAACAGAAAAACCCAACCTATCAACAATATCCAACAACAATAACCCTTTTTCAATCATATATATCTCATATATATATAAGCTGAGTAGGATCTTCTAGCTTTGGGCTCGCATGCTTTCTTGTTCTGTTGTAACTGCTTTTTCCTTGTTGGTGTTGCGCTATTGCTTTTCGCAACCAATTTTTGTTCCTTTACTTTCTCCATTGTCCAAATCTTTTTGTAGCTTTTTCAACTCATTTTTAACCAAAAATGGGATTGTAGTTCTTCTTGCGCAACTTCAAATCCAAAAATGAAGGGCCCAACATGTACAGAAGTTCCCGGGTCTGCAAATTCGGATCTTCCTATGGGGTTTATCTTTTCCACCCTCTTTCCTTTTAACCTCAATCCATGTCCTTTGTAAACAAGATCTGTGTAGAGTGTTCATTGGTGTGAGGAAATTTAGCTATCATTCCTTCCTTAAATTGTTGCTCCACTGCCAATGATCATCCATAGCCCCGACGCAGTTATCTACATGCCCTCTTGGATTTTACACTCTTTTTATGGATCATCTTTTTCTGGCATAAATACCTAGAGCGAGTCAGAGAGGAGGATATATGCTTCTTGAAAATGTGAAATAATTAGGGTGGATCTTTCCCTGGATCTGTCTTGGAGGTAAATTTTATTCTTTTCATCTATCCATCTTTCCTTTCAGCTTTACCAGGCTACTAGGTAGATATTTAATCACTTCCCCAGGTAGTATGCATACAAAGGCAAATATGATTTTGAAATTTTTTGTTTTCTCAACGTCATTTCTTTTGCATGTAAGTGTAGGTCAGGAGCAGAGTCTGCTTCACTGTATCTATTAAATTCAACCATTTATTTACAAAACACAACTAAATTAAAATAAAATAATCAAAATAAATAAATAAATAAAATGGTTTGAAAACAGTCTCCTTTGAACCCACACAATTACCTTGATCAAAATGTATGCTAAAAAAAAATTCAACAAAAGCATCAAAAGACATAATTTTTTTTTTCAAAAAATTTAGGAGAAATATTGTTTTAAGGCCTGGCCATTCACCAAGAGGGTGTTAGATTATTCTCTCAGGTTATGCAACCGGTATGTGCCTGCCCCAATCTTCTCGTCCACATGAGTATTTTCCTTTGGACTCATTTGATTTATCCCACTTCTAGACTAGGTTTCATACTTCAAAAAAATTTCATGTGGCCTTATGTTTGTCAAACCATCTTTTAACTACCTGGTGATGAGTAGTGAACTTAAATTTAGCCTTTTCTCTTTCTTCATCTAGCATGAGGAGGGTATCAATCCTTTTTTATAGAGTGGATGAGGTTTGGCCTATTTATGCCTGGGAAATATGTAAAGATGGAATATACAATTCATTGGGGAGAATCACTTATTTTCCATATACTAGAAAGTACAAAGAGTTTCCTATGTCTTCTTTATGTGTTACTATATCGGCCCATAAGGCATTATGAAGAAAATTATGTCAATTCCTCTGATTCTCAACAACTGTTTTTTTTTTTAAATTCTCACCAAGTTTTTATTGGTTGACTCTGCTACCCCATTCCCTTGTGGATAGTAGTTTCCAGAATATATTATTATGATCCCTTTATCAAAGGTGAATTTTGTCAAGAGAATGGAAGAAAAGTAGGAAGCATTGTCAAAAATCAGAACAAAGGGCAATCCAAACCTTGTTATCATATGTTTTTCAAAAAATTGGATTAGTCTTTTCATTAACGTGCATTAGAGGGATAACCTATGTCCATCTTGTAAAATAATCCGTGGCAGTCAATATATATTTATGTTGTTTCAAAGAATTGGGAGTAATTTATCCTATGAAATCTATTCCCAATTGTTCGAATTGTCTGGATATGGTCATTGGCTATAGCGAAATGACTCCCCTATTTTCTCTACCAACACTCAACTGACAAGATTTACATTTCATGGCATATGCGTGAGCATCCCTAAAAATAGTAGGCCAATAATAACCAAACCTTAATATTTTGTGAGCCATGGTTTCTCCTACAAAATTTCCACCTATTGGACCATCTTGGAGCTCTCTCGGTACTCTTTCTGCATCGTTGTGTTTGAGACATCTAAGGATCAAACCATCATAATTTATATGAAAAAGCATCTAATTTATGAGGCAATATTGAGAATATTTTAACCTAATGGCTCTCCTTTCTCTAGGTTTTAGGTTTTTTGAACAAGTTCCATGATGCAGGGGATAAGACAAGTTTTCATACCAGGATTCTTTCCCTGGAGGTACGTATAAGGCTTAGTTTCACCATAATGACAACTCTCTTTCCAAACCAGAGTCTTCTGCATTGATCAAATGTTTCCCCTGGATCCTCCTCTTGTGTGATTGGTACCAGGGTTATACGTGAAGCTTATGAACCTTCCTCATCGTCATATATGGTGATTAAATCTGTGAGGATAGTAAGAATACTTGTCTCACCTAATGCTCCTATTGTCCCTTGTTGAGCTGCATTAGTCACTGGTGATCCCACATGTGGTGACATAGTGTTGGGGCTTCCTTGATCAATAGTCTCCTCTAGTGGAATTGTCTTTGATCCATTTAACTCTTCCTCGGGATTACTTGTATTGTCTGGGGTAATCCTCAAGGGTTATATCAAAGGGTTAAGTGGGGGATATTCCCCTAATATTTTCATAACCCTTTGGGCTTCTTCCAATAACAATATTCCCCTCCTTCGTTCCTATGTTGCTTCTACTGCTCTATTTTCTTCTTGTTAACACTTAGAGTCACACTCATATTGTGATTGGATAAGCCCAATACCCATAAAAATGTTTGGTGGAGGTAGGTTTATGAGTGGAGGTCAAATGGACAAATCTCAGTACAAGAATGTTTCAACACAGGATCTGGACTAGCAATGCATAAAGAAATGAGTTCCTCATTAACTTCAGTCAGTGGTTTAAGGTTAAAGGTGAGCAGAAGGAAGACTTAGTGAGAAAGGTGGAAAAGTATGCCATGAGCATCCAGATTTCAAGGAGCTTGGTGAAGAAAAACTCAGGCATAAGAGAACTATTGAAATCAATTTTTAGACACTGAAATATATCACAACAACATAATAATCAAACCTCCATTACCAGGTGACTACAACAACTCGTCTAGATCCTCCATGCATGAGCATTTCAACATAAGAAGGAACAAGGGAACAAATAAAATACTGAAATAGGTCACAACAATACTATAATCAAAACTACATTACAATACAACTACATCCCTCATCTAGATCCTCCATGCATGTGTGTTTCAACACAAATTAAAAAATATGATGAAAGAAACTAACTTCTATTAATGTGAAATTTTCAAGTCTCATACAAAACCAAAGAACAAATTTGTTATCAAAATATTAAAAAATAGGGAGCTCTGCTCAACCATCGATGACCATAACAAAAACTTGAATTGATATATTTATAATCAGATCAGTCTAGAACTGCCAGGAGAACGATTTGTCCATCCCATTTAAGGCTTTCATCTGCACATCCTTCTGTCAGACTATGTGTATTTTCTCATGTTAGACGCAAGCTTAGATCATTATGGGCCTATAAGAAGGAACCCTCCATCGTGTTACCTTGGTCTAGTAGTTTTTTCTCCTTGACCATAGCTCGCAAGCTTCCTATTTATAGACTGAGCTGAAGTTTAAGCTATCGATCCTTTTTCATTAAATGAATCCTTCTTGAGATTCGAGTGCGGTTGGATGACTAGCGAGTGACCACCTGTCACTGCTGGATATGACATTATATGTGCACATGATTTTGGGGCCGTTGAAATTGGTTTGGAACCACACCACTTTTGGGCCCAAAATGCACCATATTCTGCCATGTAGCCTCCCCACAATACCACGGTTTGGATTTCGGCCTACCTTCAGATTTTAACGCCCGCGCAACTTATGGCATCAGAATTATTGGTGAGCATTGATTCGATCGCGATCTGCGATATGGGCACGCATGATGTTTTAGTGCCCCCACTAAAATCTTTCCACCTTCTTACTATGGAATCCCTCCAACTGTTCTTGGATATGGCACTAAATTGAACCGCATAGGGGATATTTACCGCTACAAATTGCACTTTCCCGCTCACCTACGCTCATAGTTTTCACCTGTGACTCTGGATAATTTCATGTGATAAAATTAGCTCCACAAGGAATGGAATGCTCCCTATGAGGTTGGGTTGTGGAGTCGAGCTCAAATACATTTTGCTGAAGACAACAGGTTGATATGTACACTACTCAACTTAAAAATAAAATAATTATACATGCTCCAGAAGGTGTTTGTTTATGTACAATCCTAAACTAACCGATTTTTACAATGTTCTAGGTGAAAACAAACTTCTACCATAGCCACCTAAATTGTTTGGTAACATAATCCTTCTTTTCAATGCAAATGATATATAAAAGGTAAGGGAAGTATGAAAGAAAAATGAAAACATGTTTTGGAACACTGATAATAACCCTAAATGATGATAAGACGAATAATTTTGTAGGCTCCAATGCTTTTGGAAAACTCAACTCCATATATAACCCCACAGGGTCATAAAATTTATAATAAGGCATGCTAAACTGGTAAGAAATTACCTCCTTTACTTAATTATTTCCCACTTGTTGTTTGGTGTTCTCAGAGTGTACAGGTGGGTAAAGGATTGATGTAGGTTGGCTAATCCCAGGGATGATTTTAAGGATGAAAATTTATTTTAAAATGTAGAAATCTTGGCGAATCTTACTAATCCTTCATATGAAAACTATAAATGTTTGGCGATATTTTAGTAAAAATATTCAAATTTTTAAGGATTTTATATAATTTGTATAAAATTTTGGCAATTTTTAAGGTAAAATTATTTTATCCTATAGAATTTAGGCGAATCATTTTTAGAATAGAGAATCATTTTTTGGAAAAACCATGGAAAATTATCCCATGAGAGAAATTTATCCCCTAAAATCATCCCTGGCTAATCCCAGGTGATATTTGATCATTTAAAAGTGTTGTATAGGAGATATGTTGCAGATTTAGCTCTTCCTTTTCTCCTTCATGGCCCTCCCAAGGATCAGATTCATAATCATCATATACAGGAACTGTGCTACGAGGTTCCAAAGAAGCCATGAAGAATCTCTTCTCTTTATCATCTTCACTGGGATATTCATCAAAAATTGGTTGTTTTTGGTCAGTATTCGAAACAACTTCTTCATCATAATCAAGGTTTCCAAAAACATTTGTTTCAAGGAAATAAATATCCTCTGCATTTTCTTCATAAGAGAAACCAACAAAATATGCCTTCAATTCTGAAAAGCTAGGAAAAAATAGAGAGGAATATTCCC
>JZKD02S2390150.1:353180-407648 GCA_000966675.3 Picea glauca | reverse complement strand
CCTCATAATTTTGGTCCTATCCCCTTTCTCTTTAATCCCCTTTGGATGGAATATAACTCTGTTATCTCCATTTTCATGAAGGTTTGGTCCTCTCCCATTCATGGATCTCCAAAATTCCTTTGGGAAAGCAAGTTTTTGTTGGTGAATATCCCTCTCAAAGAATGGGAAAATGATTCATATATACCTCCCTCTTTAGAAATAATTTCTCACACTTCAAATCTAGAAGAAATTAAAAACTAAATGGAAAATATGGAGATTACAGAAGCTGCATCCTTCAAAAGGGAAAAATAAGCCTATCAAAACCTTCACTCAACATTACATAAAGAAGAAGAAAAATGGAGGTTGAAATATCATAGCCTTTGGCTTCAGGTAGGAGATTCATACACATCATTATTAAACAAACAAGAACAACAAATAAGGAAGAAAATAATTATTATAAAAATCCAAACAAAGGCTTGATAGGTGCTAGAAACAATTGATTAGATTAAGGAAGCTACAACTCAACATTTTAGGCATCAATACATCC
Source organism: Picea glauca (assembly GCA_000966675.3). NCBI lineage: Eukaryota > Viridiplantae > Streptophyta > Pinopsida > Pinales > Pinaceae > Picea > Picea glauca. Next base: position 407,122 of record JZKD02S2390150.1, on the reverse strand, counting down.
AAGATAGAAGTGAGGGAGAAGAGATTGGTGAGAAGGTTTTTAAAGAGCATATTCCTCATTGCATATCAGGACACAAGAATATATTCCTCATAAAATAAATCAATGAACAAGAAATATCCCAATAATTGTGGGGACTCGGGAAGGACAAAGAACCAGGGCTTGATGGTTTCTTCGCCTAGTTATTTAAGCAATTTGGGGATAGAATAAAATATGATATGAAATGAATTCTCGACCTTCTTGACCCTTGTTCCTAAAGAAACTAACCCCTCCAACTTTTCTAGATTCAGGCCAATCTCCCTTTGTAACACTTCCTATAAGATCCTGACTAATACCATTTCCAACCAAATTAAGTCCTTTCTTTCCAAATTAATATCAGAAAACCATGGAGGATTCATAGAGAACAAACAAATCATATAAAATATAATAATTTTTCAAGAAGCTATCGATTCAAGTAGAACTAGAAAGGATAAGGGAATGATGATAAAACTAGACATGAAAAATTTCTTTTCATATAGTTAAGCACTTTTTCCTCTTTTTAGTCCTCAACAAATTTGGCTTCTATAAAGAATTTATTGAATGGATTCAATCTTGCGTAGGCTCCTCATGGATTTCCCCTATGATAAATGGTAGACCCACTCAATTATTTTAATCAAGTAGAGGTCTTAGAAAAGGCTACCCCCTCTCTCCTTCTCTGTGTATCCTAATGGTCGAATCCGTTAGCATGAAGTTATAAGAAGAACATAGAATAGGTCATATTCCTATAATTCAAATTACTCATGGAGTGAATGAAATTAACCATTACCAATTCACAAATGACACTCTCCTCTTAGGGTTGGTAGCAACAATCATTGCAAGGAGATTCATTTTTTTTTTATTACTTCCTATCAGCCTCCGGGGGGAATTGATAGAAATAAGAGAAAAATATGTAGCTGGAACATAACATGGGATATATAGATCATTATATTTATAATATTTGGGTTGCCAATGGTTATCAATTGGTCCTTTTTCAAGTATCTAGGAATGTTGATTTTTATGAAATCATCCACTCCCCAGGCATGGAATAAAGTTCTTAGTAAAATTGCGATCCACATTCATATTGTGGGAGACCGATGGTTAAATCCATAAGGTAATATTATACTCTTAAAATTTTTCCTTTCTTCACTAACCATTTTCCAATGTGCATCCATACTGGCACCAAAAGGAGTTCTAGAAAATATTTCCAAGAACCTCACAAGTTTTCTATTGGAATGAGGTAAAACAAATACAAAGAAGTTTCATTTAGTAAACTGGCACATGATGGTTTAGTTATTAGAGACCAATCACTCATGGATGAATGAAGCATTTGGGGCAATATTATTGTGACGATTTGTCACGGGATCAACAGACTAGTGGAAGCTCGTGCTTATATCTAAATATCTTATCCCTCTGAGATTTCTTAGATTTAAATGAACGCTCTCATGGGCCCTAGGGAATGAATAATCCATCAAAATAAGGGTTAATGATATATTGGGAAGAATTCCTTTGGGACAAATTGAAGATATCCGCCCCCCCCCTGGAAAATCTGGAGAAATAGTACAGGCCTCTCAAAACTAGTTAACTTCTCTCTTTGGGAGGAAAATGAGAAGTGGATGGGTTGGAGGAGTCTCTCCCCTTTAGTAAATATTTTATATCTAGTTCATGAATTGTACAATACCTTTGTTGGATGTGCCCCCATTGAATCTCAAAGGAAATACATGCGCTACTGGGGGGGACTATGAATATCTAGTTAAAAAGGGATTTCAACATTTGGTTACGGGATTTTTAGGGCCTCCCTTCTCTAAGATCTGGTCTATAATTTGAAAATACCCCTCTCTCCCAAAAATAAACATGTTTTTTTGGGTCTTAGTACAAGAAAATATTCTTACAATAGAAAACTTTAAAAAAATGGTAATCATTGGACCATATTGGTGTGCATTATGTAAATATGTAGTAGAATCATCATATAATCTCTTCTTTGATTGCACCTTTGAAAATCAAGGTTGGAATCATTTATATAATCCACTAGTCCCTCACTACATCCACCCTTTAAATTGGAATGACAATGTGTTCTTATTCCAGAAACAAAGATATGTTGGAACCTTCATAAAAAAAACTCTCCTTCCAAGTTTATGGAGAGTGATTCCCAAATTCATTTGCTGGGAGATCTAGTTGACAAGAAACAATGAAATTTTCCAAAATAAGATTCTCCCACCTTCTAGATATCTCACAATGTCATGCATCCTTTTATTTGAAACCTTATGTGTAAATTCAAGACAATAAAGATCTCCTTTTGGTCTTGATGATGTAAAAAAAGCATGATTCTCAAGCATACTTAGCCCCTTCTTCTTTCAACTCTCTCTATCTCCTCCCCCCTTACCCCATAGGCCTCGCTGGAAACTCTAATTCTATGATATGGACTTTGGCTAATGGAAGTGAAAACAAACATCAATCATTTATTCTTTGATGGGGATTTGGAAGTAAATACAAGGGCGATAGGTGCGGTGGAAGTCATCTTTAACTCTGAAGGAAATCAAATCCTTGAATATGGGTTGAGGTTGGGGGACAATACAAATAATCAAGAAAACATTATTGCAGTGTATATGGGAATACAACTAATCTGAGTAGACAACTCATCCCGAGTTCTATTTAATGGAAATTATGAGTTGATCATTAAAGGGATTCAATAATTGAGAAAATATGTGCATTCTAATCTCAATAGGATCTACAAAATAATAATGAGTGTAGAGAAAAAATTCAAAAATGTGGACTACTATCATATTTATCGAAGGAAAAATGGGAAATTCGATAGTCTTTCTAAATATACAAAGAAATTGGTATAGGGAAACATTAGAATCAATCGTGAAGTTGTGTTGATCCACCTCCCCTAAGATAATGCTTCAAATTTGTAAAAATTATTTATTCCCCATTAGAAAATGTCAGATCAAAGAATTAACTCTAGAAAATCAAGGGTTAGGAGGGGACATGACCCCAATTCCCATCCTTATTAACGATAATCACATCATCAAATAACTTGAGGACTCTAGAGATCACCACGTACCCATGACACGGGGCGTCATCTCTCATCAACACATGTGAATTCCTCCCTGCGTCAACGTTATTAAATTGGCCTTAGTTGCAATGATGGCTCCATATAGAATTTCTATTTCTCTCCTAGTCAAAATCACTAGAGCCATCCCCCTCAATGTTAAGAACGAAATATCAAGATAGCATAGAGAAACCTCATAATAAGTACTCAACGCCTTGAAAAAGATAGAAATTCAGATAATAAGCCTCTTTGACGGGGAAACCTCCTTATAAACCATATAAATTTCCCAATACAAGATGATTCCAAATGAAAATGTCTCCTTGGTATATATAGGATACTAGGAGGTACAATTACAACCAATGGACCCAAGCCGACATAAATAAAATAACATTACTAATGTAATATGCCACAATTAAGGGGTAATGTGCCACTATTTAGGGCTTAACATGCCCCTCCCCTTGAGACAAGTGTTGTCTGCAACGCTTGAGTAATTATGGATGCTTATGTATAAAAGACTCATCTTTCAAAGTGGAATCTGTAGCAGGTAGTTTCCTCCACTTAATGAGATACTCTGAAATGGATCTATTCTTCAGCTGACGAATTCTTGTGTTAATGATGGCTTCAAGCTCCAATATGATTTTTCCTTCCTCGTCAAGTTCTAGAAATATAGTTTGAACTGGGATATTTTCACCTATAACCTTCTTTAAGAATGAAACATGGAAAATAGGGTGTACTCATGAGGATGCATGAAACTCCTATTTGTATTCCATAGTACCAATCTTTTGCAACACCTTATAAGGGTCATAGTACCAATCTTTAGCAACACCTTATAAGGTCCATAGTACTTTGGTGATAATTTATTATCCCTCTTAGCTTGCTTGAGGGACATCTGTTTGTATGGTTTTAGTTTGAAAAACACCCAATCCCCTACTTCAAAAATTCTTTCACTACGATGTTGATCTGCTTGTTGTTTCTATTGGATTACTAAGAGGGGGGTTGAATCAGTAATACATAAATTTTATCCTTTTTAACCATATAATCCAAGTGTTATATCAATGTAGCATTATCATCCAATAATGGTAGAGTAAATAAGCAATGAACAAATACACATACACAGTACACCAGTGTTTTATGTGGAAACCCAAAGCGGGAGAAAACCATATAATCCTTTTTCTTATATGTCTTGAAGAATTACATTCATTGGAAGCACCAACTTCCTTTGTTTTCCAGTTGCAACTGGAAGGAGGCTCCAAACCTCTTTTTTCTCAGGCTACAACCTGAAGGAAGCTCCAACTCCCCTATTCTCTAGCTACAACCAGAAGGAGGCTACAACCCCCTATGTTCTCTGGATACAACCGAAATGTGGATACAACCACCTATTCTTGCCCCATCCAATCACCTTGAAGTAGAAGTAGAATGATGGAACCACTGTCACACTATCATTGTGAGATATAATTTTGTAAACATGTACCCATAAACGTAAACCATGCATCAACTTGTAATCAACCTGTACCATAAACAAGTGCATCAACCATGCACCAACCTGTACCAAACAATATGTAATCAACCTATACCATAAACAAGTGCATCCAACCCTGTACCAAGTATGTACCAATCATGTGTCAACTACTCATAAACTATGACTCATCAATATGTACCAACATCATTAATTATACACCTCATGTATGTGCCAACTCATCAACTACTTGTCTCAACCATGTACCCAGCATGTACCTCAACCAAAATCCATTATCAATGTCATCATCCAAATATGATTTGTAACTCTATAATATACCTAGTGTATATGATCACATACCTTCAAACCTTCCTTAACTTTAACAACAAGAGACTAGCTTTTTCATCAAACTTTTCTTTAGTCTCACATGACTAGCTTTGGATTAGTCAACAACCCTAACTTGAAATAACCATAACTATGTACCTGTAATGAATAAATATTTGAAACCGATACACAATGTTATTCAGTGTTTTTTATGCAATTCCTCTAGGTGTGACTACTTGGAACCTCTCATAAAAGGATTTATAGAAAAAATGGCATACCTTGTTGAATTATGGCTTATTCTAGAGAGCGACCTTGTAGAGCATGCCCCGCACAGAATATTTGTTGAATAGATCTGAAAATTTTACACAGAATACTATAGATTGTATTATAAACAACACATTTGGTCTTATGAAATTTGTATATGTTTGGAATAAGTTATGATGTTTTTACCTGAAACACTTGTTTTAGACTAGTTTTAGGAATAGCCACAAACCCTATTTTCCATGGAGTGTAACTCCAAAAATACAACAACCCACAAGATGAATTTTTTACCATGGATAATTGGATATGTTTCCCAATGGCCTATAAATATCAAGGTCTTAATCATTCTAGAAAAAATGTTATTGCGAAAATGGTGAGATGACCTGTAAATAACATACCTTAGAAATCATCATCAAAATAATTTATCCTCCCTTGAATTCCGACCCTCTTTTCTTCACATTCTCTTTGAAATTCAGCTTATATGTCCGCTGGTTACCTCAGTCACCTATAGATATTCAATATTGTCAAGTGTGATGTAAAATGAGAGAGCCTTGCCTCTTATTTATACTCTCCATCTTCTATGTCACTTAACCCATTTATAGGTCACTTAACCCATGTATAGGTCACTTAACCTATTTTTCTCATTTTTAGGGTTAACCACTTTCCATAATTAGAAATTTCTTCATTACTTTACCATTTAAATATTTCTCCTTGACTTTGTCACCTCACTTTATCATTTAAATAATCTTCTTTGATTTTGTCACTTCACTTTATTATTTAAATAATCCTTCTTGATTTTGTCACTTTGCTTTATCATTTAAATAATAATTTCTTCTTTGCAATCTCTTTGACTTGTTTGACCTTTTGGGGCTTCAAGCCAACATATGAGGGTCCTCCAACTTCGTAAGTCCATAAATCTCAAACCATGAGGAGTTATCTAACATTCCACATACCACCAAAAATGGCATGACATGTACTATCCATATAGAATAGTATTACCTTCAAATATATTAAAACTCATACCATTATACATGAAACAACCTTGGGTCCATTACCCAGACCTTTGTGCTATCGAAATTCACTACCAGACTTTCTTCAAGGGTTGACATCAATGAAAACTAACCTTAATCAACAATGTCCACCTTTGGCATTGATGGAAACACTCTGATGCAATACCAAAATTATGTCATACAATACTGAATTCATATCACTCATGCGCCTCCTAGAAAGAACCCGTGTACAACATGTTGTTGCTGAAATATACTCTGCCTCGGCTATAGATAGAGATATTGATGATTGTTTATTTCTTATCCATGATACTAAACACTCACCCAAGTAGAACTGTGCTCCACTGGTGCTTCGTCGGTCATCAATACAACCTGCCCAATCTACATCTATGTAGGCAATAAGAGATATCTCCTTTCCTTTTGGATACCATAATACAAACTATTATGTTCCTTTTAGATATCTGAAAATTCTCTTCACTACTAATACATGTGATTCCTTTGGTGTTGCTTGAAATCATTCCACTTGTCCAACCACCTGCATTACATCTAGCCTGGATGTTGTCACATATAGTAGGCTTCTAATCATTGACCTATATTGCCTCTGATCTGTATAATTTGAATCATCATTTTTTCTTAACTTGCAATTTGTTTGCATGGGAGTGATAACTGGTTTGCAATATTCCATTCCGAACCTCTTTAAAATTTCTTGGATATACTTGGTTTGAGAAAAAAAAATTCCTTGGTTGCTTTAACGTATCTGAAGTCGCAGAAAGAATGATAGTTATCCAAGTAATGACATTTCAAATTCATTCTTCATATCCTTTGAAAGTATTTGGCTTAACCTGTCATCATCACTACCAAAAATGATATCATCAACATAAACTTCAATTAATAAAATATTACCTTGACTTACCTTGATGTCGAGGTTGTTGTATGAACTTCCTTTTCTGAACTCTGCATGTTGTAGATATTTATCCAGTCTAGAGTACCAAGCTTTAGGAACCTGTTTTAGACCATACAAGGCCTTCTTTAATTTGCACAAATAGTCTGCATTCTCTAACAACTGAAATCATTCTGGTTATTCAATGTAGACTTCTTCTTCAAATTCCCCATTTAGAAAAGTTGATTTTACATCCATCTGATACACTTTAATATTTTTGGAGCATGCATAAGATAAAAGAAACCGAATTTCTTCCATTCTGGGAACTGGGGAAAATGTCTCTTCAAAATCGACTCCTTCAACCTGTGCATATCCTATACATACCAATCTATATTTTTTCCTTGTAACCTATCCATCTTCATTCAATTTATTCCTATATACCCAATTTGTGTCAATCACATTCTTATCCTTTGGTCTTGGAACCAATTCCCAAGTGTAATTTTTCTCTATTTGATCTAATTCTTCATCCATGGCCTTGTTCCAAAATTCATCCTCACTGGCCTCTTCAAAATAGGTTGGTTCAATCATAGATTTGAGTGCTAGGTGTGTTTGTTTTGGTGAATAGATTCTTCTTCTAGTCTCAACTCCTGGGTCTTTGTTTCCGATAATCTAATCTGAAGGATGATTCTTTTGTACTCGTCTTCTATGTGTCTTTTAAGGAAATTGTTGAAGTTTCTCTTCTGCTTCTATTGGATTCTCTTCATATTCCTCTTCTACTTCCTTTTTATCTTCTACTTCTTCTTCGAAAAGTTGTTCCATTGATTCATTTTCTTCTTCCTTTGATTTCGCCTGCCTGTTTCATCAATTGTTACGTTTATGCTTTCTACAACTTTGTTCAATCTCAGATTGGAACACTTGTATGATTTCCTTGTACTTGAGTAACCAACAAGTACTCATTTGTCCCCACGAGAGTCAAACTTTCTCATTTTTCCATCTTCTCTTTTGTTGTAGCATTTGTTTCCAAAAACTCTGAAGTGCTTCACATTTGTTGATCTTCCTTTCCATAGCTCGTAGGGATTTTTTTCATTGTTGTTTCTGAGCATTACTCTATTTTGAATGTGAGTTGTTGTATGCATTTCTTGTGTCCAAAATATATCTGTCAATTTGGAATCCATTAGCATTGTTCGAGCCATTTCCTGTACTGTCATGTTCTTTCTTTCAACAACTCCATTCTATTGAGGTGTCCTAGCAATAGAGAATTACCTTTTTATTCCATGACTGTTGTAGTAGTCCATAAATTCCTTTGAAGTGAACTCTCCTCCATTATCATATCTCAAGCATTTGATTTTTGAATCCATTTCATTTTCAACCATTTTCTTGTATATCTTGAAGTTTTCAAAATCTTTTGACTTATTGTTGAGAAATAAAATTGTAGTCATTCTTGTAAAATCATCAACTAATAACATAAAGTATTTCACACATTTTAAACCCTTTGTGGTAGTTGGTCCAAATAGATCAGTATGCACAATTTCCATTAGTCTTGTCATTGAATATTCCTTTCATTTGAACCTGGTCTTTGTTTGCTTTCCTTGTTGACAATGCTTGCATAAACTATTGGTTGGTTTCGTGATCCGAGGCATTTATTTGACTAATTCTCTTTTGATGACTTTGAGAAGGTTATCAAAATGTATGTGACCCATTATTCTATGCCATAGGAAAGTTTCATCTTCCTTTCCTAAACAACACTTTTCATTTCCAATTTCACTTAATACATATATGTTTCTTGAAGTTCTTGCAACTATACCAATAAATTTTCTTGAACCTCGTTTTCTTATCTTGCATTTTAGTGAATCAAAAGTAACTTTATGACCTTGGTCACACATTTGANCTCAAACCATGAGGAGTTATCTAACATTCCACATACCACCAAAAATGGCATGACATGTACTATCCATATAGAATAGTATTACCTTCAAATATATTAAAACTCATACCATTATACACGAAACAACCTTGGGTCCATTACCCAGACCTTTGTGCTATCGAAATTCACTACCAGACTTTCTTCAAGGGTTGAAATCAATGAAAACTAACCTTAATCAACAATCTCCACCTTTGGCATTGATGGAAACACTCTGATGCAATACCAAAATTATGTCATACAATACTGAATTCATATCACTCATGCTCCTCCTAGAAAGAACCCGTGTACAACATGTTGTTGTTGAAATATACTCTGCCTCGGCTATAGATAGAGATATTGATGATTGTTTATTTCTTATCCATGATACTAAACACTCACCCAAGTAGAACGATGCTCCACTGGTGCTTCGTCGGTCATCAATACAACCTGCCCAATCTACATCTATGTAGGCAATAAGAGATATCTCCTTTCCTTTTGGATACCATAATACAAACTATTATGTTCCTTTTAGATATCTGAAAATTCTCTTCACTACTAATACATGTGATTCCTTTGGTGTTGCTTGAAATCATTCCACTTGTCCAACCACCTGCATTACATCTAGCCTGGATGTTGTCACATATAGTAGGCTTCTAATCATTGACCTATATTGCCTCTGATCTGTATAATTTGAATCATCATTTTTTCTTAACTTGCAATTTGTTTGCATGGGAGTGATAACTGGTTTGCAATATTCCATTCCGAACCTCTTTAAAATTTCTTGGATATACTTGGTTTGAGAAAAAAAAATTCCTTGGTTGCTTTAACGTATCTGAAGTCGCAGAAAGAATGATAGTTATCCAAGTAATGACATTTCAAATTCATTCTTCATATCCTTTGAAAGTATTTGGCTTAACCTGTCATCATCACTACCAAAAATGATATCATCAACATAAACTTCAATTAATAAAATATTACCTTGACTTACCTTGATGTCGAGGTTGTTGTATGAACTTCCTTTTCTGAACTCTGCATGTTGTAGATATTTATCCAGTCTAGAGTACCAAGCTTTAGGAACCTGTTTTAGACCATACAAGGCCTTCTTTAATTTGCACAAATAGTCTGCATTCTCTAACAACTGAAATCATTCTGGTTATTCAATGTAGACTTCTTCTTCAAATTCCCCATTTAGAAAAGTTGATTTTACATCCATCTGATACACTTTAATATTTTTGGAGCATGCATAAGATAAAAGAAACCGAATTTCTTCCATTCTGGGAACTGGGGAAAATGTCTCTTCAAAATCGACTCCTTCAACCTGTGCATATCCTATACATACCAATCTATATTTTTTCCTTGTAACCTATCCATCTTCATTCAATTTATTCCTATATACCCAATTTGTGTCAATCACATTCTTATCCTTTGGTCTTGGAACCAATTCCCAAGTGTAATTTTTCTCTATTTGATCTAATTCTTCATCCATGGCCTTGTTCCAAAATTCATCCTCACTGGCCTCTTCAAAATAGGTTGGTTCAATCATAGATTTGAGTGCTAGGTGTGTTTGTTTTGGTGAATAGATTCTTCTTCTAGTCTCAACTCCTGGGTCTTTGTTTCCGATAATCTAATCTGAAGGATGATTCTTTTGTACTCGTCTTCTATGTGTCTTTTAAGGAAATTGTTGAAGTTTCTCTTCTGCTTCTATTGGATTCTCTTCATATTCCTCTTCTACTTCCTTTTTATCTTCTACTTCTTCTTCGAAAAGTTGTTCCATTGATTCATTTTCTTCTTCCTTTGATTTCGCCTGCCTGTTTCATCAATTGTTACGTTTATGCTTTCTACAACTTTGTTCAATCTCAGATTGGAACACTTGTATGATTTCCTTGTACTTGAGTAACCAACAAGTACTCATTTGTCCCCACGAGAGTCAAACTTTCTCATTTTTCCATCTTCTCTTTTGTTGTAGCATTTGTTTCCAAAAACTCTGAAGTGCTTCACATTTGTTGATCTTCCTTTCCATAGCTCGTAGGGATTTTTTTCATTGTTGTTTCTGAGCATTACTCTATTTTGAATGTGAGTTGTTGTATGCATTTCTTGTGTCCAAAATATATCTGTCAATTTGGAATCCATTAGCATTGTTCGAGCCATTTCCTGTACTGTCATGTTCTTTCTTTCAACAACTCCATTCTATTGAGGTGTCCTAGCAATAGAGAATTACCTTTTTATTCCATGACTGTTGTAGTAGTCCATAAATTCCTTTGAAGTGAACTCTCCTCCATTATCATATCTCAAGCATTTGATTTTTGAATCCATTTCATTTTCAACCATTTTCTTGTATATCTTGAAGTTTTCAAAATCTTTTGACTTATTGTTGAGAAATAAAATTGTAGTCATTCTTGTAAAATCATCAACTAATAACATAAAGTATTTCACACATTTTAAACCCTTTGTGGTAGTTGGTCCAAATAGATCAGTATGCACAATTTCCATTAGTCTTGTCATTGAATATTCCTTTCATTTGAACCTGGTCTTTGTTTGCTTTCCTTGTTGACAATGCTTGCATAAACTATTGGTTGGTTTCGTGATCCGAGGCATTTATTTGACTAATTCTCTTTTGATGACTTTGAGAAGGTTATCAAAATGTATGTGACCCATTATTCTATGCCATAGGAAAGTTTCATCTTCCTTTCCTAAACAACACTTTTCATTTCCAATTTCACTTAATACATATATGTTTCTTGAAGTTCTTGCAACTATACCAATAAATTTTCTTGAACCTCGTTTTCTTATCTTGCATTTTAGTGAATCAAAAGTAACTTTATGACCTTGGTCACACATTTGACTCACACTTAGAAGATTATGGTTCATATCTTCTACTAGTAGAACATTTTCTTCCTTGGTATTCTTGTTCCCAATTCTGACTGTGTGTTTTCTAATGATTTTGGCTAAATCATCATTTTCGAAGGAGTCTGATCCATCTCTTTCCTTTCATAATGTAAGAAACCTATCTCTATCACTTGTCATGTGTTTTGAACAGCCACTATCAACATAACAACCAAATTTATTCTTCTTATCTTGTAGAGTGAGTGTGCATTCTTCATTGCTATATAGATCATGCTTTCTTATCCATGTCCTTTTCCAAGGTTCCTGTCTGTGACTCTTATTATTTTGTTGCGTTTCTCTAGGAGGGACTGTTATTCTTCCATATTTGGCCATGTGTCCAAAATTGTTACATTTGTAACATTCCACTTCAGTGCTCAAAGATTCAAACATGTTGTAACTTCTTCTATGTTTTTCACTAGGCCTTCTTGGATAACCCCTTTGTGTATGACTTTCAAAGTTGTTTGTGTTCCTGTTGTTAGCTCTGCAATTCACATCTTTATGTCCAAAATTATTACATGCATAACATAAACCAAAAAATATAGTTTGATACATGGGAGTTGAAGATATTCTGAAAGGAGGTACTATTATAAATTCTTCTTCTTCCCGAGGCCTATTTGTTAGTTGTTGATTCTAAAATATGAATCTTCTTGGTGGAGGAGTGTCCCTGTAATATTCCTTGTAGATATTTCTATCCCCCTTTATTGTTTCTGCATATATTTTTGGATATGTTTCTTGATCTGTTGTTTTGGAGCTTGATCCTTTTTCTATTTGATTGTATCCAAGTCTGGACTTGTCATGATGAGATTTTTGACTGCTGATAATGTCATAGAAAACTTTTGAGATGTTCTACATATTTTTCTTTTGAATATCCTTTCTTAATGTGACAATCTTTTCTTCCAAATTTCCTATGATATTGTCTTTTTCTTCTATTTGTTCCTTGAGTGCTTCTTCAATTATTTTATCTTCTTCTATTTGAACCTTCAAAGTTGTGATCATTTGTTTTAGTTATTGAGTGTCTTCTTTCTTGTCTAGTTTTTCTTGTAGTTTCTTGTTTTTTTTCTTTTCTCTTCTGATAAATTCTATAACACATACTAATTCCTCTCAGTAGTCAACTTCTTTCTCTTCAATTTCTTCTTCGAATTATTCGACTTCTTCATATTCTTCTTAGGAGTCTTCTTTATCAGAGTCTTCTATTGCCATGAATAGAACTCTTTATGTCTCTCTTTCACTAAATTCATCTTCATTTGATGATGGTATGTCTTCTTTGGTGCATAATATTTTCTTGAAAAAATTCTTTGTGGTTCTTTTACCTTTATGTGTTTTTTTTTTCCTTTTGAGTAACCTTCATCATTTATCTTTTTCTTATAACGAAATTTGTTAGAAAAATGATCAATACCACCACAATTAAAACAAATTAAAGGAAGCTTACCTATATACCTACCATTTATTCCCTTATTCAGTCTTTTGACAAAGTTGGCCACCTCTTCATCATCTTTTGAGACGTCACTGTTGCTTCCATGTTCTTCTTTTTTCCTTCCCTTTTTCTTTGACTTTTTGGATGCTTTGAAGGCTACTTCTTTTATATCTGGATTTTACTGTCTAGTTCTCATTTCATATATTGTGAAGATTCCATGTAATTTGTCCATGCTTATTGAGTTTATATCTGATCTTTCTTCTACAACTGATATCTTAGGGTCAAATATCATAGGAAGAGATCTTAGTACATTTTGAACAATTACAGATTCTTTGATTTCTTCTCCCAATCTTATGATTGCATTTACTGTTTCATCAACTCGTAAAAATTATGCTGCAATATTCTCATCTTCCTTCATCTTAAGTTGTTTGAAATGACCTCTGTAAGTTTGAAGCTTTGTTACTTTGACTTTTGAATCTCCTTCATAAATATTTTGAAGTTTTTCACAAATCTCTTTAGCGGGTTTACAATGTGCAACTTTGGTGAATACCACTTCACTAAGACCATTCAGAAGTGCATTTTTGGCTTTGGAATTATTCTGACTGAGTTTCACTACTTTGTCATTTGTTGGCAGAACTGTTGGTGCTGTGTATCCATCTATAATTGATTGCCAAATTTCAAATCCCTGTGCCTGTATATATGTTTTCATCCTTATGATCCAAAATGCATACTTTTGTCCATTGAAATGTAGTATTCCATTTTTATATAAGTTGTTTCTCTCCATGATCTACCTTTCACTGGTTAAATTGATTTATGATGGAACCTCCTCTGAAACAAATTGTTGGATTACTGAGAGGGGGGTGAATNTGCTCCACTGGTGCTTCGTCGGTCATCAATACAACCTGCCCAATCTACATCTATGTAGGCAATAAGAGATATCTCCTTTCCTTTTGGATACCATAATACAAACTATTATGTTCCTTTTAGATATCTGAAAATTCTCTTCACTACTAATACATGTGATTCCTTTGGTGTTGCTTGAAATCATTCCACTTGTCCAACCACCTGCATTACATCTAGCCTGGATGTTGTCACATATAGTAGGCTTCTAATCATTGACCTATATTGCCTCTGATCTGTATAATTTGAATCATCATTTTTTCTTAACTTGCAATTTGTTTGCATGGGAGTGATAACTGGTTTGCAATATTCCATTCCGAACCTCTTTAAAATTTCTTGGATATACTTGGTTTGAGAAAAAAAAATTCCTTGGTTGCTTTAACGTATCTGAAGTCGCAGAAAGAATGATAGTTATCCAAGTAATGACATTTCAAATTCATTCTTCATATCCTTTGAAAGTATTTGGCTTAACCTGTCATCATCACTACCAAAAATGATATCATCAACATAAACTTCAATTAATAAAATATTACCTTGACTTACCTTGATGTCGAGGTTGTTGTATGAACTTCCTTTTCTGAACTCTGCATGTTGTAGATATTTATCCAGTCTAGAGTACCAAGCTTTAGGAACCTGTTTTAGACCATACAAGGCCTTCTTTAATTTGCACAAATAGTCTGCATTCTCTAACAACTGAAATCATTCTGGTTATTCAATGTAGACTTCTTCTTCAAATTCCCCATTTAGAAAAGTTGATTTTACATCCATCTGATACACTTTAATATTTTTGGAGCATGCATAAGATAAAAGAAACCGAATTTCTTCCATTCTGGGAACTGGGGAAAATGTCTCTTCAAAATCGACTCCTTCAACCTGTGCATATCCTATACATACCAATCTATATTTTTTCCTTGTAACCTATCCATCTTCATTCAATTTATTCCTATATACCCAATTTGTGTCAATCACATTCTTATCCTTTGGTCTTGGAACCAATTCCCAAGTGTAATTTTTCTCTATTTGATCTAATTCTTCATCCATGGCCTTGTTCCAAAATTCATCCTCACTGGCCTCTTCAAAATAGGTTGGTTCAATCATAGATTTGAGTGCTAGGTGTGTTTGTTTTGGTGAATAGATTCTTCTTCTAGTCTCAACTCCTGGGTCTTTGTTTCCGATAATCTAATCTGAAGGATGATTCTTTTGTACTCGTCTTCTATGTGTCTTTTAAGGAAATTGTTGAAGTTTCTCTTCTGCTTCTATTGGATTCTCTTCATATTCCTCTTCTACTTCCTTTTTATCTTCTACTTCTTCTTCGAAAAGTTGTTCCATTGATTCATTTTCTTCTTCCTTTGATTTCGCCTGCCTGTTTCATCAATTGTTACGTTTATGCTTTCTACAACTTTGTTCAATCTCAGATTGGAACACTTGTATGATTTCCTTGTACTTGAGTAACCAACAAGTACTCATTTGTCCCCACGAGAGTCAAACTTTCTCATTTTTCCATCTTCTCTTTTGTTGTAGCATTTGTTTCCAAAAACTCTGAAGTGCTTCACATTTGTTGATCTTCCTTTCCATAGCTCGTAGGGATTTTTTTCATTGTTGTTTCTGAGCATTACTCTATTTTGAATGTGAGTTGTTGTATGCATTTCTTGTGTCCAAAATATATCTGTCAATTTGGAATCCATTAGCATTGTTCGAGCCATTTCCTGTACTGTCATGTTCTTTCTTTCAACAACTCCATTCTATTGAGGTGTCCTAGCAATAGAGAATTACCTTTTTATTCCATGACTGTTGTAGTAGTCCATAAATTCCTTTGAAGTGAACTCTCCTCCATTATCATATCTCAAGCATTTGATTTTTGAATCCATTTCATTTTCAACCATTTTCTTGTATATCTTGAAGTTTTCAAAATCTTTTGACTTATTGTTGAGAAATAAAATTGTAGTCATTCTTGTAAAATCATCAACTAATAACATAAAGTATTTCACACATTTTAAACCCTTTGTGGTAGTTGGTCCAAATAGATCAGTATGCACAATTTCCATTAGTCTTGTCATTGAATATTCCTTTCATTTGAACCTGGTCTTTGTTTGCTTTCCTTGTTGACAATGCTTGCATAAACTATTGGTTGGTTTCGTGATCCGAGGCATTTATTTGACTAATTCTCTTTTGATGACTTTGAGAAGGTTATCAAAATGTATGTGACCCATTATTCTATGCCATAGGAAAGTTTCATCTTCCTTTCCTAAACAACACTTTTCATTTCCAATTTCACTTAATACATATATGTTTCTTGAAGTTCTTGCAACTATACCAATAAATTTTCTTGAACCTCGTTTTCTTATCTTGCATTTTAGTGAATCAAAAGTAACTTTATGACCTTGGTCACACATTTGAATCACACTTAGAAGATTATGGTTCATATCTTCTACTAGTAGAACATTTTCTTCCTTGGTATTCTTGTTCCCAATTCTGACTGTGTGTTTTCTAATGATTTTGGCTGAATCATCATTTTCGAAGGAGACTGATCCATCTCTTTCCTTTCATAATGTAAGAAACCTATCTCTATCACCTGTCATGTGTTTTGAATAGCCACTGTCAACATAACAACCACATTTATTCTTCTTAGCTTGTAGAGTGAGTGTGCATTCTTCATTGCTATATAGATCATGCTTTCTTATCCATGTCCTTTTCCAAGGTTCCTGTCTGTGACTCTTATTATTTTGTTGTGCTTCTCTAGGAGGGACTGTTATTCTTCCATATTTGGCCATGTGTCCAAAATTGTTACATTTGTAGCATTCCACTTCAGTGCTCAAAGATTCAAACATGTTGTAACTTCTTCTATGTTTTTCACTAGGCCTTCTTGGATAACCCCTTTATGTATGACTTTCAAAGTTGTTTGTGTCCCTATTGTTAGCTCTGCAATTAAAATCTTTATGTCCAAAATTATTACATGCATAACATAAACCGAAAAAGATAGTTTGATACCTGGGAGTTGAAGATATTCTGAAAGGAGGTACTATTATAAATTCTTCTTCTTCCCGAGGCCTATTTGTTAGTTGTTGATTCTAAAATATGAATCTTCTTGGTGGAGGAGTGTCCCTGTAATATTCCTTGTAGATATTTCTATCCCCCTTTATTGTTTCTGCATATATTTTTGGATATGTTTCTTGATCTGTTGTTTTGGAGCTTGATCCTTTTTCTATTTGATTGTATCCAAGTCTGGACTTGTCATGATGAGATTTTTGACTGCTGATAATGTCATAGAAAACTTTTGAGATGTTCTACATATTTTTCTTTTGAATATCCTTTCTTAATGTGACAATCTTTTCTTCCAAATTTCCTATGATATTGTCTTTTTCTTCTATTTGTTCCTTGAGTGCTTCTTCAATTATTTTATCTTCTTCTATTTGAACCTTCAAAGTTGTGATCATTTGTTTTAGTTATTGAGTGTCTTCTTTCTTGTCTAGTTTTTCTTGTAGTTTCTTGTTTTTTTTCTTTTCTCTTCTGATAAATTCTATAACACATACTAATTCCTCTCAGTAGTCAACTTCTTTCTCTTCAATTTCTTCTTCGAATTATTCGACTTCTTCATATTCTTCTTAGGAGTCTTCTTTATCAGAGTCTTCTATTGCCATGAATAGAACTCTTTATGTCTCTCTTTCACTAAATTCATCTTCATTTGATGATGGTATGTCTTCTTTGGTGCATAATATTTTCTTGAAAAAATTCTTTGTGGTTCTTTTACCTTTATGTGTTTTTTTTTTCCTTTTGAGTAACCTTCATCATTTATCTTTTTCTTATAACGAAATTTGTTAGAAAAATGATCAATACCACCACAATTAAAACAAATTAAAGGAAGCTTACCTATATACCTACCATTTATTCCCTTATTCAGTCTTTTGACAAAGTTGGCCACCTCTTCATCATCTTTTGAGACGTCACTGTTGCTTCCATGTTCTTCTTTTTTCCTTCCCTTTTTCTTTGACTTTTTGGATGCTTTGAAGGCTACTTCTTTTATATCTGGATTTTACTGTCTAGTTCTCATTTCATATATTGTGAAGATTCCATGTAATTTGTCCATGCTTATTGAGTTTATATCTGATCTTTCTTCTACAACTGATATCTTAGGGTCAAATATCATAGGAAGAGATCTTAGTACATTTTGAACAATTACAGATTCTTTGATTTCTTCTCCCAATCTTATGATTGCATTTACTGTTTCATCAACTCGTAAAAATTATGCTGCAATATTCTCATCTTCCTTCATCTTAAGTTGTTTGAAATGACCTCTGTAAGTTTGAAGCTTTGTTACTTTGACTTTTGAATCTCCTTCATAAATATTTTGAAGTTTTTCACAAATCTCTTTAGCGGGTTTACAATGTGCAACTTTGGTGAATACCACTTCACTAAGACCATTCAGAAGTGCATTTTTGGCTTTGGAATTATTCTGACTGAGTTTCACTACTTTGTCATTTGTTGGCAGAACTGTTGGTGCTGTGTATCCATCTATAATTGATTGCCAAATTTCAAATCCCTGTGCCTGTATATATGTTTTCATCCTTATGATCCAAAATGCATACTTTTGTCCATTGAAATGTAGTATTCCATTTTTATATAAGTTGTTTCTCTCCATGATCTACCTTTCACTGGTTAAATTGATTTATGATGGAACCTCCTCTGAAACAAATTGTTGGATTACTGAGAGGGGGGTGAATTAGTAATAGAGTAATTTATTTATTTTTAACCATATAATCCAAGTGTTATATCAATGTAGCATTATCATCAAATAACCATAGAGTAAATAAGAAATGAACAAATACACATACACAATACACCAGTGTTTTACATGGAAACCCAAAGCGAAAGAAAACCATGGAATGTTTTTTCTTATATGTCTTGAAGAATTACATTCATTGGAAGCACCAACTTCCTTTGTTTTCTAGCTACAACTGGAAGGAGGCTACAAATCCCTTGTTTCTCAGGAAATAACCTAAATAAAGCTCCAAATCCCCTATTCTCTGGCCACAACTAGAAGGAGGATACAACCCCCTATGTTCTTTGGCTACAAACACCTGTCTTTGCCCCATCCAACTGCCTTGAAGTAGAAGTATAATGATGGAACCACTGTCACACTATAACTGTGAGATATACTTCTATAAACATGTATCAATAAACCTAAACCATGCATCAACCATGCATCAACATGTATCTCAACTTGTAATCAACCTGTACCATAAACAAGTGCATCAACCATGCACCAACTTGTATCAAACAACTTGTAATCAACCTATACCATAAAAAAGTGCATCCAACCATGTAATAAGTGTGTACCATTCATGTGTAAACTACTCATCAACTATGAATCATTAATATGTACCAACATCATCAACTATACACCTCATGTATGTGCCAACTCATCAACTACTTGTCTCAACCATGTACCCAACATGTACCTCAACCAAAATCCCTTATCAATATCATCATATAAATATGATTTGTAACTCTGTAATAGACCTGCTGTATATGATCACATACTTGCAAACCTTCCTTAACTTTAACAACAAGAGACTAGCATTTTCATCAAACTTTTCTTTAGTCTCACATGACTAGTTTTGGATTAGTCAACAACCCTANATGTAAAATGAGAGAGCCTTGCCTCTTGTTTATACTCTCCATCTTGTAGGTCACTTAACCCATTTCTAGGCCACTTAACCTATTTCTAGGTCACTTAACCCATTTTTAGGTCACTTAACCTATTTTCCTCATTTTTAGGGTTAACCACTTTCCATAATTAGAAAGTCCTCCATTACTTTATCATTTAAATATTTCTCCTTGACATTGTCACCTCACTTTATCATTTAAATAATCTTCTTTGATTTTGTACTTCACTTTATTATTTAAATAATCCTTCTTGAATTTGCCACTTTACATTATCATTTAAATAATAATTTTTTCTTTGCAAGATCTTTGACTTCTTTGACCTTTTGGGGCTTCAAGACAACATATGAGGGTCCTCCAACCTCGCAAGGCCATAACTCTCAAACTGTGAGGAGTTATGTGACGTTCCACATACCACCAGAAATGGAATGACATGTACTATCCATATAGAATAGTATTACCTTAAAATATATTAAAACTCATACCATTATACATAAAGCAACCTTGGGTCCATTACCCAAACATTTGGGTCTACTGGAATTCACTACTGGACTTTCTTCAAGGGTTGACATCAATGAAAACCAACCTTAATCAACAATTTCATGCAATTTTGTGCCATGGTCAGGTTGTCCTTTAATATTTGGAGAACTTGTTGTTGATGCTCGATGTGATATTCAACTACTTGAACCTTAGATTTTTATTTTAGAGAAGAAGTGATGGAAGGAGGGTGGTATCCATAGATTTTCATAAATGGTGTCATTTTTGTTGCAGTATGAAAGGAAGTGTTATACCACCATTCTGCCAAAGGTAACCATTTGAACCATTTTGTTTTTTTATCAGAGACAAAGCAATGAAGGTAGCCTTCTAGAATTTTTCTCACTATCTCATTTTTTCCATCATATTGAGGATGATAGGATAAGCTATGATCCAATTGAATACTCAAACAAGAAAATAATTATGTCCAAAAATGTCCAGTGAATATAGGATCTCTATCACTTACAATAATCTTTGGGATTCCATGTAGTTTTTGAACCATCTCCATGAATGCGGTGGAAACTGTACTAGCTTTGAAGGCATGAGAGAGTGCACAAAAGTGTGCGTACTTGTTCAATCTATTAACAATCACCATGATGACACTCTTTCCTTCAGAATTCAGTAACCCTGTGATGAAATCGATGGAAAGCTCCTCCCAACATTGACTAGGGGTGGATAATGGTTGTAAAAGACCTGGGGTCTTAATTGTTTCCACCTTATTTTGTTGGAAAACCAAACTTTCTTCTACAAACATTTGAACATTAGTCTAAGTCCATCCCAAAAAAATTACTTCTTGACCCTATGGTAGGTTTTCAAAAATTCTGAGTGCCCTCCTACCAGAGAGGTGTGCAATACCAAATGTAACTTTTTTTTGAGTTGGGAGTTCTTACATAAATATAAGCGATCTATGTACCATAGTGAATCATGTTTCCATGTAAATGTATCTGATGCACTGGAATCTTGCTGCAACCTTTGAATGAGAGTCCACACATTTTCGTCATTCTTCCACTCATCCCTCACTTCTATTTTCCAATCAGGTTGGATGATCTAGATAGAATAKATAAAGGCCTCAACATCTTCATCCTTTATTGAGAGTGCATATGMCACAACATTTTTCTTCCCTTTTTTATAGATGATTTCAAAATCAKAACCAAATATCTTGGTCACCCATTTTTGTTGTTCTTTTGAAGAAATTCTTTGTTCCAAGAAGTATTTAAGACTATCATGATCTRTTTTGACCTTGAATYCCCTACCTATTAGGTAAGGGCGTCATTTMTTCAATGCATGTAGTATTGCCATCATTTCATTCTCATAAATGGTTTTGTGTAATTCCTTTCCCTTGAGTGACCGACTTTCAAAAGTTAGGGGCCTTCCTTCTTGCATTAGAACAAMACCAATGCCATTTCCCGTGGCATCACAATCCACAATAAAGGTTTTTGTGAAGTCTAGYGTGGTCAAGAAATTAGSTTTTCACATCACTTCTTTAATTTGTTCAAAAGATTTAGTTTCCTCTGGAGTYSATGAAAATGAATCCTTATTAGTTAGTGTTGTTAAAGGTGCTTCTATTCTCCCACATTTCCGATTAAACTTGCGGTAGTAACCTGTCAAACCCAAAAATCCTCTAAGATTATTCAATGTTTTGGGAATCGGCCAATCCATAATGGCTTTAATCTTGTTAGGGTATACCTTGACACCTTCATGAGATACAATATGACCCAAATAATCTACCTCCTTCACCCTGAAGAAACATTTGGATGGTTCGGCATATAGTTGTTGCTCTTTTAGTAGTTGTAGCACCTTGTCAACATGTCGCACATGATCCTCCCAAGACTTTCTATAGATTAGTAAATCATCAAAAAATACTAACACAAATTTTCAAAGGAAGGGATTAAAAATGGAATTCATCAACTCTTGGAATGTGGAAGGTGCATTTGGAAGGCCAAAAGGCATGACCAAAAATTCATAAAGGCCTTCATGAGTTCAAAATGTTTTTTTTGGGATATGTTCTTCCTTCATTCTAATCTAATGATACCCTGAACATAGATCCAACTTTGTGAAATAGATAGATCCATGTAGTTCATCTAATAATTCATCAATGATGGGAATGGGAAACTTATCTTTAATAGTGATGTTGTTGAGCTCTCTATAATCTGGACACATATTCCATGAGCCATATTTCTTGAATACCATTACCATCGATGCAGAGTAAGAACTTTGTCTAGGTCTAATAATGCCAGCCTTTAACATTTCTTCAACCATGCACTCAATTTCATTCTTCTAGGCATAAGGGTATCTGTACGACCTGATATTAGGAGGAACACTCCCAGGAATTAGGTGACTATCATGCTCATGATTTCGATTGGGTGGAATATCTTTGGGAATATCTTCAAATACTTTGAAATGCTTCTCAATGATCCCTTAGAGATCTAGGGGAATAGATGGCTTTGATGTTTGAACATCTAGTGAGAATAGTTGTGCAATTACACCTTGATGCCCCTTTTCCAATAATTTTTTCATTCCATTAGAGATTATCACCTTACTGGGTTTCCCTGTGATACCTCTTAACTCAATTTCCTTTCCTTCCAATGAAAATTTCATAAAAAGTTCTTGAAAATTAAAATCCATTGTTCCTAATGATTGTAACCATTGGATTCCTAGTACGACATAAACACGACCCATGGGTATAGAAATCATTGGATTATTCATTACATATTCCCCGATAGTAAGATTGATCTTATTGCATTTTCCTCAGCAATTGATAGTTCCTCCATCTGGAATCATTACTTGAAACTCTGGTGTTGGATATACAAATCAATTGAGAGATTTGGCTAATTTATAGTGAATGAAATTATGAGTACTACCAGAATCAATTAGGACTATTACCTTTTTATTTTTGATATATCCTTCGATATTGAGGGTTTGAGGAGTTGTAATTCCATCCAATGCATTACACGATATCGTGGGACTCAACTTTTCAGAAGAAATCGCATCTATGTTTTCATCTTAAGATGGTTCTTTTTCTTGTTATTTTTCTTCTTCCTCTTCACAATCTATGCAAAATAATTTCTTCTCACCACACTTATGTCCCTTACTGTACTTGTTGTCACAATTAAAGAATAAACCTTTTTCTTTTCTTTCTTCTAATTGTTGAGGTGTCAACCTTGTAGGTTGAGGTGTTTTAGAAGGAGGAGCATTATTCTCTAGATAGATGTTAGGAGTGGTCCTTCTAGTATCCATAGCCATATTTTTACTTTCAACATTTCTTTCCACATGAACTGCATTCTCCAATGATTTGGGTTCCCAAAGATGAACCTCATGATAAATGTTATCCCTTAAAGTTCCTATGAATACATCAATCAAGTGCTCATCTAGAATATCTATTACCTTTATATTCAATCTTTGGAAGTTCTCAATGTTCTTTGTAACTAAACCCTTTTGCTTGAGATTTATCAATTGACTAAAGAAGGTATTTCTCCTTGTATCCTCATAGTGTGCTATCATTTCTTCTATGAAAATTGTCCAAGTGACAAGTGATTTGTGAGAACAAATCCATCGATACCGTAAAAATTGATTGGATTCTAAATATAAAGAAGAAATCTATACCTTTTGTGTATGTTTCACATTATGTAAATCAAGGAATTTCTCCATCTAAAGTATCCATGTGATTGCGTCCTTGGAATCAAACTTCCTCATCTCGATCTTATGAAAGTGGTTGGTCTTCAACCCAAAGTTAGAGTTTCTCCATTCTTGATTCATCTTTCTTGTGTCCTAGTCAAGAATTTCATGGGATACATTTTCACTTTCAGGTTTCCTCTCTATTAGGAATTTTTTTGATACTTCCATGATCTCCCTTTTTAAACCATCCATCTGTAACATCCCTCTCTGGCGCACTGAGAAAACTTATTATTTGAGGACACTTTCTCGCAAGTGATATGGACTTTTATGATGTTAGACCATTTATGCTTGATTATGATGGGATTGACAGACGACGTGATGTGTTACTATTTGATGTAGACAGGTGTTATTGACTCAGTTTTATTGAGTGTCCAGGGTTTTTGACCTTGAGGATGTAGAGGCATCGGTAGAACCCCCTTGGACTCCGGACTGAGTCAGAGAGTGTGCTTTTGGGTTGATTTATTTACTGTGATATTTCATTGATTTGATGATTTGATGTTGACATTTCTGACATGATTGTTGATGATGCAGGCTGACGATAGCTTGCCGACCAGACTCACATATGAAGTAAAGGGGCCACACACAAGTTCCAGAGAGGTTGAGGGAGAGGGGTGGATAGCAGCCCTGCCACCGCCTACTAGCACTCCCACCGTGGCTCGAACTGTAGGTTAATGATTACCTAGTTTCGAGAGGATCCACGATGCCGTGAGGGCAGAGTGCGACAGTCGTTCATGACGATTCTAAGGGGCGCGCAATAAGGTGGGGGCCTTACTCCTTAGAACCCTTAGTCTCCCACAAGTTCACCTGGCGGAGTGTTGACTCCAGGGGTTAGATGTCTACCAATCAGTCCAGTTGGCGAGTGGCACCCTTGGAGCACGTGGTGCATCNACCCATGGGTATAGAAATCATTGGATTATTCATTACATATTCCCCGATAGTAAGATTGATCTTATTGCATTTTCCTCAGCAATTGATAGTTCCTCCATCTGGAATCATTACTTGAAACTCTGGTGTTGGATATACAAATCAATTGAGAGATTTGGCTAATTTATAGTGAATGAAATTATGAGTACTACCAGAATCAATTAGGACTATTACCTTTTTATTTTTGATATATCCTTCGATATTGAGGGTTTGAGGAGTTGTAATTCCATCCAATGCATTACACGATATCGTGGGACTCAACTTTTCAGAAGAAATCGCATCTATGTTTTCATCTTAAGATGGTTCTTTTTCTTGTTATTTTTCTTCTTCCTCTTCACAATCTATGCAAAATAATTTCTTCTCACC
Organism: Picea glauca; assembly: GCA_000966675.3. NCBI lineage: Eukaryota > Viridiplantae > Streptophyta > Pinopsida > Pinales > Pinaceae > Picea > Picea glauca. The sequence goes on along the minus strand of JZKD02S2390150.1, from coordinate 381,870 downwards.
ACACTTATGTCCCTTACTGTACTTGTTGTCACAATTAAAGAATAAACCTTTTTCTTTTCTTTCTTCTAATTGTTGAGGTGTCAACCTTGTAGGTTGAGGTGTTTTAGAAGGAGGAGCATTATTCTCTAGATAGATGTTAGGAGTGGTCCTTCTAGTATCCATAGCCATATTTTTACTTTCAACATTTCTTTCCACATGAACTGCATTCTCCAATGATTTGGGTTCCCAAAGATGAACCTCATGATAAATGTTATCCCTTAAAGTTCCTATGAATACATCAATCAAGTGCTCATCTAGAATATCTATTACCTTTATATTCAATCTTTGGAAGTTCTCAATGTTCTTTGTAACTAAACCCTTTTGCTTGAGATTTATCAATTGACTAAAGAAGGTATTTCTCCTTGTATCCTCATAGTGTGCTATCATTTCTTCTATGAAAATTGTCCAAGTGACAAGTGATTTGTGAGAACAAATCCATCGATACCGTAAAAATTGATTGGATTCTAAATATAAAGAAGAAATCTATACCTTTTGTGTATGTTTCACATTATGTAAATCAAGGAATTTCTCCATCTAAAGTATCCATGTGATTGCGTCCTTGGAATCAAACTTCCTCATCTCGATCTTATGAAAGTGGTTGGTCTTCAACCCAAAGTTAGAGTTTCTCCATTCTTGATTCATCTTTCTTGTGTCCTAGTCAAGAATTTCATGGGATACATTTTCACTTTCAGGTTTCCTCTCTATTAGGAATTTGTTTGATACTTCCATGATCTCCCTTTTTAAACCATCCATCTGTAACATCCCTCTCTGGCGCACTGAGAAAACTTATTATTTGAGTACACTTGCTCGCAAGTGATCTGGACTTTTATGATGTTAGACCATTTATGCTTGATTATGATGGGATTGACAGACGATGTGATGTGTTACTATTTGATGTAGACAAGTGCTATTGACTTAGTTTTATTGAGTGTGCAAGGTTTTTGACCTTGAGGATGCAGAGGCATCGGTAGAACCCCCTTGGACTCCGGACTTAGTCAGAGAGTGTGCTTTTGGGTTGATTTATTTATTGTGATATTTCATTGATTTGATGATTTGATGTTGACATTTCTGACATGATTGTTGATGATGCAGGCTGACGATAGCTTGCCGACCAGACTCACATATGGAGTAAAGGGGCCACACATGAGTTCCATAGAGGTTGAGGGAGAGGGGTGGATAGTAGCCCTGCCACCGCCTACTAGCACTCCCACCGTGGCTCGAACTGTAGGTTAATGATTACCTAGTTTCGAGAGGATCCACGATGTCGTGAGGGCAGAGTGCGACAGTCGCTCATGACGATTCTAAGGGGCGCGCAATAAGGCGGGGGCCTTATTCCTTAGAACCCTTAGTCTCCCACAAGTTCACCTAGCGGAGTGTTGACTCCAGGGGTTAGATGTCTACCAATCAGTCCAGTTGGTGAGTGACACCCTTGGAGCACGTGGTGCATCCTGAAGGGCACGTCACACAAAAGAAACACAAGAAGCGAGTGGCACCCTTGGAGCACGTGGTGCATCCTGAAGGGAATGTCGCATTGATGTGGATGAAGGAAACAAACCTAATTATCCCTAAGACAGTAACGCCTCAATAAATTCTTAAAATGACACCCCTAAACTAATCATCGTCCAGTTCAAATTCTAAACCTAAGTCAGAAAAAAACTTCTCTAGATAAAAATTTCGTTTAACCTTAAGGAAAAAGGCCCTAACTCTAACTCTAAAAAGAGCCTAACCCTAATTCTAAATGAATAGCTCCTATGAATCTTGACCTAATCCTATACCCAAATATCATTAGTAATAGCAATTAACCCTAACAACCATTAAAAATAATTAAGAAAAACATCATTATGAGATTTTAGGCTAGGGTTCGCACCTCAATGCAGTGCAAGGAGAATACAATTTTTAGAACGTACCTGATCTCTAGTTCTTGGATTCTTTAGCGTTAACTTCATCCAACTACAACCAATATATCAACGGATACGTTTTAGTTAACTCAGACAATAAATTTCATTGAAGGCCTCTCCTTCCTTAACCGCAACCTGCAATGAGAGTTCATTAACTTATTGAAAACATAACTCCCTTATAAACGCAATAGTTTTTCAAAAATTAAACCAATTCATAATAAACGAATACCAAAATCCATAGTTTTGATTGACAGATCGCATGACCATTACTGAATAAATTGAATGCTTAAGGGATTAAACTATATATTCTTTAAAACTCATACATAAACTCAGATTGAACCAATAGTAATAAAAATTTTAACAAGCGAGAGTATAAAAAAAAATATATGTGAATTTAAAAAATAAAATCAAAAGATGCTTAGCGCTTTTACCTTTTGAGTTTCCTTTTACGAAAAAAAAAGGGGGGGGGGACTTAAAAGAAATATGATTTAGGGTTTGAGACTCCATAAAAAGAAAGGGGGAAGGGGGAAAAAGGGGATGAGCTATTAGGTATTGTTATGTTTCCAAACTTGAGAACGTGACTGATTTCTTGTGAGGAGTTGGGGATTTCCTCAGCTGTAATAGAGTGGTAGCTCAGCCGTGGAGGCAGGATGAGAAGCTAGGTTACTGTCTGGATTGTGTGTGGCCCCTTTGTGGCTCGGGGGGCCGAGGGGGAAGAAGAGTACCCCTGGCGTTTGGCTGGGAGGTACCGGTGTAGTTTCTACGGTTGGCGAGCAGGAGCATCAAGGAGCACGCGGACGCCATCCGGAGTGGGCAAACAGGCCAAGGTATGTTTTTAATTGATTGAATGATAGTCTGTGTTTGCGTCTGGAAATTTAGATGGTTGTAATCATATGTAATGTTAAGACTGAAATTTTGGGATATGCCTAAATCGATTTCTGGAAAGTTAGTTTTGTTCTTTAATCCAAAATTTACATATGAGAGTCAATGAGTCTCCCTGGTGCTTAAAGTCCCAAAGTTATATGACAAATCTGACTAAGCCTGTATGTGTGAATGATTTAAGTTTGTGATAAAGATTAGTTTAGAATGGTTGCAATGAACCTCAGGAATCGACCCCCTTTTTTTATGCTATAAAAATGTTAGCAGGGCAATTTATGGTTATTCATTTTTATAATTAGTACAGTTTTAGGGTTTCTAGTAAGTTTGCTTTGGGTTTATGGTTCTTGTATTCGGGTCCTTGGGCGTTGATTTTTGGGCGTTTGAAATCTACTATGGGCGTTGATTTTTCTGTCAGGCGTGTATTTACTTCACTGGGGTGTTTTTACCTTTTACTGTGGGTGTTATAACTTTCGTGGGCGTTTAAAATTGTCATGGGGGTTTTACCCATTTATCCATGGTGTTTACCTTGTCATGGGCGTTTTACCCTTCTGTGGGGGTTTCTGGCATTTCACCGTGGAGTGATTCTTTACGGTGGGCGTTTCCTTTTTGACTGGGGGGGGTTAGATATTTCCTCTGGCGTTCTCTTGACTGTGGGCGTCTCTAATTGTGACTGGGGTGTTTATAATATTGCTGGCATTCATCCTCTGTGGGCGAAATCAATCCCGTGGGCGTTTCTCTCCTTGCCAGTGGGCGTTTTTTTTAGTGCTGGCATTCTGTACATCACCGTGATAATTTCGTTTTACCCCTGAGTTTATAAGTCGTTGTAATTTCATTTTAAAGTTGTTGTCATTCGTCTATAAATTACAGCCATTCTTTTACAGTCATTCGTTTATAAACTCCGTTTTAAATTGCTTCCATCGTATATAATTACAGTCATTCGTTTATAAATTTCATTTTTAAATTTGATTTCTTTCGTTATAAATTACAGTCAGTAGAGCTGGTCGACTAGAAATCTTACCTGGACTCCTTAATTACCTGATGGGTTGAATTAAATGGTTGTTGGTCAGGTTTACACTTCCAGGTATCACCTTCTCGGGTAGGGTTAATTTAATTCGTTTCTTGAACTAGTTACCCTTCACGCATGCCATGTCATCTTATGGTTGGGCGTTTTTACACTTTTCCCTGACCTTTTAAAGTCTTGTCAAGTGAATTATTAAGGTCTGGATGCTTTTAGAACTGGTGAGTGCACAAATTATTCACCAGGTCGAATCTCCACTAACTGGTCCACTATTCTCTTTTCCCTGGGTATTATTCTTCACCCACGATCCATATGGTGGTTGTCTGAATTGTCCAGTGCCGCTGAGAACTGTTTCTTCCTCATGGGGTTGACTACCCTTAAATTTAAGCATGTCATTATGTTTCTTGTTCTTGGGGTTCACTATTTTCTAGTTTGAGCATTACACTATCTTGCCAGTAGATTCTGTGATAATTTATATAATCATTGACGTAAAAAAAAAAAAAAAGCAAATTCCAGTCATGGCTTTCCAATCCTGGAGAATACATTATTATCATTTCAAATCTAGGTTTTAATATGCTGTTATAAATTTTCCGGTTTTAATATTGCTGCTAACATATGGTTCTATTCTCGTTTAATTTTTGGGTTTTAGTATGCTGATTAATCTTCTGGTTTTAATGTTGTCGTTTTAATATAGGGGTCTCTTCTCGTTAAATGTTGGTTTAATGGTATCGTCGTAACATTATGGGTTAATATTGTGGTTTAATATTAAGTGGTGTAAAATTAGGGGTTAATATTATGGTTTAANCATTCATCCTCTGTGGGCGAAATCAATCCCGTGGGCGTTTCTCTCCTTGCCAGTGGGCGTTTTGTTTAGTGATGGCATTATGTACATCACCGTGATAATTTCGTTTTACCCCTGAGTTTATAAGTCGTTGTAATTTCATTTTAAAGTTGCTGTCATTCGTCTATAAATTACACCCATTCTTTTACAGTCATTCGTTTATAAGCTCTGTTTTAAATTTCTTCCATCGTATATAATTACAGACATTCGTTTATAAATTTCATTTTTAAATTTGCTTTATTTCGTTATAAATTACAGTCAGTAGAGCTGGTCGACTAGAAATCTTACCTGGACTCCTTAATTACCCGATGGGTTGAATTAAATGGTTGTTGGTCAGGTTTACACTTCCAGGTATCACCTTCTCGGGTAGGGTTAATTTAATTCGTTTCTTGAACTAGTTACCCTTCACGCATGCCATGTCATCTTATGGTTGGGCGTTTTTACACTTTTCCCTGACCTTTTAAAGTCTTGTCAAGTGAATTATTAAGGTCTGGATGCTTTTAGAACTGGTGAGTGCACAAATTATTCACCAGGTCGAATCTCCACTAACTGGTCCACTATTCTCTTTTCCCTGGGTATTATTCTTCACCCACGATCCATATGGTGGTTGTCTGAATTGTCCAGTGCAGCCGAGAACTGTTTCTTCCTCATGGGGTTGACTACCCTTAAATTTAAGCATGTCATTATGTTTCTTGTTCTTGGGGTTCACTATTTTCTAGTTTGAGCATTACACTGTCTTGCCAATAGATTCTGTGATAATTTATATAATCATTGACGTAAAAAAAAAAAAAGCAAATTCCAGTCATGGCTTTCCAATCCTGGAGAATACATTATTATCGTTTCAAATCTGGGTTTTAATATGCTGTTATAAATTTTTCGGTTTTAATATTGCTGCTAACATATGGTTCTATTCTCGTTTAATTTCTGGGTTTTAATATGCTGATTAATCTTCTGGTTTTAATGTTGTCATTTTAATATAGGGGTCTCTTCTCGTTAAATGTTGGTTTAATGGTATCGTCGTAACATTATGGGTTAATATTGTGGTTTAATATTAACTGGTGTAAAATTAGGGGTTAATATTATGGTTTAATATTAAGCGGTATAATATTAAGTGGTTAATATTGTGGTTTAATTTTATGGTTTATATGGTGGTTTAATATTATGGTTAATATTAAGCGGTATAATATTAAGTGGTTAATATTGTGGTTTAAATTTAAGGTTTATATGGTGGTTTAACATTATGGTTAATATTATGGGTTAATATTAAGTGGTTAATATTGTGGTTTAATTTTGTGGTTTGTATGGTGGTTCAATATTGTGGTTAATATTATAGTTTTAATATTTTGGTTTTAATATTATCATCTAATATTAGGGTTTTAATATTTTTGTGTTAGTATTTTGGTTTTAGTACTGTCGTTTTAATACTATGGTTCAATTATAATTGTCGATTTATGGTAACGATATTATGATTCCATTGTTGACGGTAACAATTTAAGTGAGAGTTATTATCATTTTAATTGGAATGTTGTGGCATTCTAGAAAGCAAAGACATGGTGGTGATATGGTGAATTCATGGTAATCAAAATATGATGGACGACCCATAAAATGTAGGGTCCGTGAATCTAAGTGAAATCATTATTATAATTCAGTAAACGGGGATTGCAGTTATCTAATTGTACATTACCTAAGGTGGGATAACTCATCGATTAACAAATTTTTAAATGGAGCAATTGGTCTGTAAATTGTCAGTGAGTCTTATTCATGGATGGCCAATGTCAGAATCCTTCTTAATTGCGCCTTCCTGGCAGACGCTTGTTCATATAAGATATGTTCCACGAGGTCGTAATCATCTTATTGCTTGGTCAGTCCTTGTCGGGCGGGATGTAGACACTCCCAGGTAGCCTTAGGAGGTATGTTTGCATGTGTGATTATTTCGTGTAAAGAATCCAGTGTCGTATCAAGAGTCTCAGGCCCTTTAAAGGCAGGGTTTCCACTCTTGCGACACACCTGAGGGGATTACTAGTTTCTTCCTGAGCAGTTGGCCAGGAGCCTATCTGACCTTCTCTCTCTCCGGAGCAAAGAACTAAGATTAAACACCCTGCTTTCCTGTGCAGAAATAGTAAGACCTAGTACTATGGATTCTTCCCTCTGTGTTCATACTGTGCAAACCCAGTATGTCGTGAATGTTTTCATAGTGCGCCTTATGTCCTTGGTCGTTATTGTTGCAGTACTTGTGTGCGCCTTATGTCCTTGGTCGTTATTGTTGCAGTACTTGTGTGCGCCTTATGTCCTTGGTCGTTATTGTTGCAGTACTTGTGTGCACCTTATGTCTTGGGTCGTTCATTGCTTGCAGCTACTTGTTGTGCGCCCTTGTCTTCTTGTGGTAATCTTCGTGGTGGCGTCTTGTTGGTTGTCAGGTGGTGACGTAGATTCAAGTGTGTCAATTACTTCTACACGCGCACACACCTTAACACAAAAAAAAAAAATCCTGTTAAAGAGTCATTGTCGTAACGAGGAGGTACGTTACACCATCTTAGTATCCATTATTTCCTCCAACTAATCTTCCGTTGAATCCATCATCCCTTATAGTTCATCTTTTGTTATTGTCTTCTTCTGTAAACCATTTATGTCCCTAAACATTTATTCACCTTTATCAAGAGTCCAAGTAGAATTTTATGGAGGCTTATTTTGTGTAGAAGTTCCCTTTTTTGGTGTCATGTTGGCCAAGTATCACTTTAAACCTTGATTTTGAGGTGGTTCTACTAGACAATGTTTCTTTTATTGTATCTCCAAAATTTCGGCCCTTCTAAGTATGAAAATTTGTTTTTTGTAGTTCTTTGATATTTGTTCTATGCAATGCCACATGTATGATAAAAAATGGATGTGTCAAGTGGAAATTCTAGTAACTTCCCCACAACTTGTTGATTTTTGGCCTTTCCAAGAGATCTCACTTGTACAGAGTGCCCAACACAAAATAATTGATATAAAATACTAAAAATTGTACCAGAAATACTACAGACTATCCACTATCCAATGCAATTGGTCTCAATCAATTTGTATACTCGATGAAGAGTTTATGATTGTTTTACCTGGAATAGCTTCTTGAGACTAGCCAATAGGACTAGTCAGATACCCTATCTTCCACAGGGTGTATCTACAAATGTACGATGCTTCAGAAGATGAAAGTTTTATCATAGATACCTTCACACTTTCTGTGAATATCCTCTGGATTTCAGAGTCTAAAAAGTTACAAAAACAATTTCATAGCGAAAATTTCGCGATGACTAAATTCAGGATCATTCTAGCACCCTATATTGCACATGTTGTATCTATGAAATTATAATGACTCGGGAGCTGAAATTTGAACCCAACGTACCTTAGTCCATGTGATAAATATCCTCTAAGGGGTTCCTTCTGAAACATCATATAAAAAAAATTATTGAAAAAATTCCAAGGTGTCTCAGATGTAGCAGCAAAACCCCAAGACCTTAAGCTCTGAAACCAAATGTGAAGAACAAAATATCAAGATAGCATAGAAAAACCTCATAATAAGTACTCAATTCCTTGAAAAGGATATAATTTCATATAATAATCCTCTTTGAGGGTGAAACCTCCTTATACACCACATAAATTTCCCAATACAGGATGATTCCAAATGAATTGTCACCTTGGTATATATAGTAGACTAGGAGGTACAATTACAACTAATGGACCCAAGCCAACATAAATAAAATAAAATTAGTAATGTGATATGCCTCAATTAAGGGGTAATGTTCAACTATTTAGGGCTTAACACTCAACTTATTTATCATATCAACTCGCACAGAATGAGCAACATAGTGTTGGGATTTGACGATGAGTTGTTTATGTGCCCAATCATTTTTGTTTATGGCGTTTCCTTCTCACATATGGTTTCTTATGATCGTCCTGAATTGGATTTATAATCAGAGCCATACCAAGGATGTGAACACCAATTGGGAATTTTTTGAATATTGGGTAATCTCTTCTCTCTATGGGTTTAGCTACAAATTTCTCTCTTGGATACATATCGCTTGTTCTAGAGCCTCCCCAGGCATGTGGTTTCGAATCCACCCCCCTATGAATGCACCAAATGCAAGGTGGATTAAATGTAATAATAATTTCAGAAGCAACAACACGAAATGGAGTCTCTCAGTGTCTCAAATGCACAACTTGCTCGTCAATTACAGGAGTAGAAGGAGAAAAGGGACCACGAATTGGTCATCATCTTAGGACCAATTAATCATCTTATGGTCTAGATCCATCCTCTTCATAGAAATTCCCAGTACAACCTTCTAGACACTCCCATCCAATAGAAACGTTTTCCATCTGCAGCCTCATTTGCATCTTGTAAATTTGTGTAGCCAACACCCCACCGACTTGATTGTGGAAATTCATAGAATGATCTAGATAGGGTATATATTGAGTTAAAGATCATCTAGACTAGGTTTATGAAGTGAAAAACTATATATCTGCTATTTTCCTATGTTAAAGTGCGTACTTGGCAGAACATAAGTAGTTTTTTGTGTATTTAGAAGGAACTATGAGCCATTTGAAGAATTGTGAGGCTCACTCTCTACTCAAGGCCTATGGACATTTTGAAATTTTGTATCTTCTAGAAGTTTTTTCCTATGCACAACCTCCTTTATAATAAAACTCCTAACCATTTTTGTAAAAAAAAAAAAAACTTTCCCTATAATCTCACTTTTGCAAATAAATAACATTTTATAATGTAAGTGACTCACTTTTATAAAATAAGTGAAAACACTTTAACTATGAAGTTACTTCATAGTTAAAGTTTCATGCAAATGTACCCTAAAAATACATTAAAGTTACTTTATGAGTGGTTCACTTTTACAATTCTAGTGAAATGAACTTTACAATGAAGTTATGTATAACTTAGATATGTATAACTTAGAGTTGCATGAAATTTTTCAAAAAGTAACTTAATGAAAGGAAAGACTAGAACTCAAGCTTTGTGATTTAATAAAGTAACATTCAACTGAGTGAGTTCATGCAAAATATATAACACATGTTAGAGAGGTGATGTGTTTTTAATTTTATTTTTATAAACTTTTTTCCTCTAAGTGTATGCTTACCCACAAAACCATGTTTTTACCTAAAAAAAAATTCAACACAACAACACATAAAAAATTAAACAAATTTTTCAAAAATAAAAAAAAATGAATCTTTAGAAGATCAAGATTATATATCAATTTGACTACAAGGAAAATGCAAGTATCCCCTTTATTTATTTTTTTTGAGTCAAAGAAATTGCATGCCAAAGAGAAAATGAGAAAAAAAATAAAACTTTCCACTCTATTTATAATTTTCTAAGATTGTACAAGACACAGGACAAATATGATACGTAGACTTGTAATGTCCCCAAGCCCATCTGAGGGACATTATGGTGCAAAATTCTCAAAAAATGAAAATTTACAACTAAATAAATAATTAGTTTACAATTAATGCATTTCTTGTAGCTTACAACTACGAGTTTGATCCATATTTAATTGCTCACTGTTACTATTATTTATATGCATCTACAACATGCTAAAATAGATATAAATGCATCTTAATAATTCACACAGTAGCATATAAATTATTTCCAAACACACAGAGTTCATGCACAATAAATAAACTCGGGAAATAAAAAAACATAAATATGAAACACTTATGTTTTAACAATGGTTGTGCAACTAGCTACTTGGGACAAATGTTCCACCCAACCATAGATTGACTGTTCCAAATATCAAAAACTAGTCACCCACTAGATGAGGCCAATAATCCACAAAAGAGGGTGGTCTCTCATAGTCCACTCAGAGCTCGTAAAACCACCAACCCATTGATATATTTCTACAACTATCATGATTTACCACCATCTCTCTTCCTCTTAACCTTCCCAAACCAAGGAATGTGCATGTTCACTCATCTCAATCCATCAAGAATCTCATTCATTTATCAGGGTATCTCTGGAATAGGTAACCATGAATATCTCAACTAGGAATTAAATGGAACTGACTTCTAAGAAAACTATTAGCAAACCAACAACAAACACTTGATGCTTTAGTGCAACTCACAAAGGAGTTCACTCTTCAGGCATGACAGCCTGGTTCTTCAATTTACAACTTCAAATATGCTTCAATATACTCCAACTTGCTCTAGAATTTTCCCTCCATGGATGCACTAGATCCAAACCCTCTTTCTTTCCTTCTATTGTCTCTTCATGCACCAAAAATCAATGTGTAAAACATGTTCCCCCCACCATATGAATTTCCTCTCTTTGGCTTGCCTTTATTGACTCACACACTTCCCTAAGGTAATTGTGCTCAGCCACCATGTGCCCAATAAATTTTGGATGTGACCACTCACACCCACCCTCTTACATGCATTCAATGATTGGCTTTGGCAACCCTCTTACACCCACCCTCTTAGAAATAGGAATGTGAGGTAGAAACCCTATCCCTCCTCATGGTTGCGTGACCTTCTGGTTTCGAACTGGAACCCTTGGGGCGAATATACAGGTCCCTTACAAATGCTTAGTTGGATTTTTCCAAGCACCAAGCGTGAGCTCCCACAGTGCGCGACCAAGGGTTGTGACCGCACCCTTATCCTTCCTATCTTTTAGTATTTCACGATCTCATGACTCGGAGTTTGCAGTGCAAGAACTTCGCCCTCCCAAATCACGATACCCGAGTTCACGAATTGGCCCAACCTCGCTATTTTGTGGTTCAGGGTTCTAGAAGTCAAGCCCTTTGTCCTTCCAACTTGTGAGACCCAAGACCAGGATGTGGGTCAATGGTCCAGATCCGCCAGTAGTCGATGGTCCAGATCAAATTGCGATCGCGTGATTCAAAGGTTTGAAAAACAAGACCTCTATCCTTCCAGCTCGCGATACCCGAGGTTGCGATGTGGACCAATGGTCTAAATCAGCCTGTGCTCGATGGTTTAGATCAAATCACCACCTCGCGGCTCGGAGGTTTGAAAAACAAGGAACTTTGCTTCCCAGTTTGCGATATCCGAGTTCATGATGTGGACCAACGGTCTAGATCCACTTGTGATAGACGGTTCAGATCAAATTGTAGTCTCGCGACTTGCAGGTTTGAAAAAAAATGGACTCTGCTTTCCAGTTCATGATATCCAATCCCACGAAATAGGTCGACTCCACTATTTCGTGATATCACGACTCGTGGTTTTGGAAGACAAGACCCCTATCCCTCTAGTTGGTGATACCCAAGTTCACGAACTGAACCAACGGTCCAAATCTATCTGAGATCAATGGTCGTTGTTCCTCCTGATTTTTTGGACGTCAAGTAGCCCTCGCCGCTAATCTCCTTGCAGCTCCACCTTATCCAATGGTTTGTGGCGTTTCGGTGTTCCTCCTTGAGGACTTTCTACTGTCCATTCAGATCTCTGAACTCCCCTTGCCAGGATCTACGCAACGTTAAATTCTATGCTCCTCCTTCCAATCGGATGATCTGCGAGAATCCCCACAGTGATCCAATGCTCAAGGGCATTCTTCCACCTGAGCTTTTACTCAACTCCGACTTAGAAGATTTTATAATTCTGCAAAGAATCAATCTTCACTCCTTCCATGGAATGAGTTCCTGGTCTCAACAACACCTTCCAAAGTGTTATTCCTCCTGAGATTTATCTGGTTCAGACTTCAATCTCCCGCACACTCCTTGTGTCTGAGGGATTTTGATAGCTCAGATTCATGGAATTTTCTCTCTGGCTCAATGCACACCTTGCAGAGGTCCCAGTGAAGAGAAAACAATTCCACAATTTTCCTCCCTGTCTCAATGCACACCTTTCAGATCCCCAATGAAGGGAAACAATTGAAACTGCCAAAATCTCACAGTTGCATTCACTTGTTTATAAAACATAAAACAATAGGAAAATACTCACAGTCCAAGCACAACACATTTGGATCAATTTTCTATTCTATTCTATTCATAAGTGCCCACTAGCTACATAATACATACAAACTACAGTAGCTCCAAAAGCTGATATTTTCTACTCACTCGCAGTTCTCTCAGAGATCAATGTCTCTCCTTCCTCTACCTGCCTCTAACTGGGCTTACAAACCTTTTCATAACTCAAAATGTTCCTAGGGTTTTCCCTGCTACTTGCCTACTCTAAACCTTATCCTACGCTATCTTAGTCTAGTCGTATTCCAGCACTGAAGTGGAAACTTCTTCTCTGTTTACAATTTCAAAAACTTGCTTCAAAGGGAAAAACCTAGCACTGGTTCAAGCGTGCCTCCGAAGGTGAATTTCGATGGTGTGTGGAGGTAGATCCCGAAATCATTTGTGACTGCTCACGTTGAAGTTCCAAAAGAACTCTCACATGTTGGGTGGTCCCACCTTTGCATTCTTGCCAACGATTCTCCTGCATCATACTCCCCTTGACAAAAATTCATGGACTCTTGTCCATGAGCTCCTCTACTGACTTTCCCTACTTCTGTATAGCAGCTTCATTTTCCCAGCTGGTGTCTTCTATTGGGTGTTCCTTCCATTTGACCAGATACTCAAAATAATTCTTCCTCCTGGTCTTCTTGCCAATCCTCTGATCCATAATCTTCTCCATCTATAGCTTCTCTACTACAGACATCTACTTCTCACACTGAATCTTTCCTTTATCTTTTGATCCTTCTCTGTCATCTTTCCTATAAGGATACAAGTCTAAAACATTGAATATGGGTGAAATGCCCACACCATATGGCATCTCAATCTCATAGGCGTTTGCATCAAACTTCCTCAAGATCTTACAGGGTCCTATCTTTTTCATCTTCAACTTGTTATGTGTTCCCCTAGGGAAACTTTCCTTTCTGAGATGTGCCAAAACCTGATCTCCCACTTCAAATTGAAGTACAATGCGATGCTGATCAACTCTGTGTTTGTATTTCTGATTAAAACTTTGTAATTGTTCTTTGATCCGACTATGGAGTCTCTGCATTTCAACAACAAAATCCTTTGCTCCAACACTTATGATATTTCCATGTTCCAAGTCCCTTAACTTAGACACTCCCTTGGGTTGCATTCCATATAGTATTTGGAATGGGCTCCTCCCGGTGCTTCTGTTTGGTGATTCATTTTATGCAAATTCTGCTTGTGGAAGAATCTGGTCCCACTGGTTATGATGTTCAATAACTAGACTTCTCAATAAGTTTCCCAAACTTCTGTTTACCACCTCAGTATGTCCATCTATCTGAGGGAGACAAGATGATATGAAGGAAAAATATGTCCCCATCTTCTTCCACAACATCCTCCAAAAGTGACCAACAAATTTTGTGTCTCTGTCTGAGACAATGCTCCTGGGTAGACCGTTAAGTCTTACAACTTCTCTGAAAAACAGATTTGCAACATGTGTTGCATCACTGGTCTTCTAGCATGGGATGAAATGTGCCATCTTTGAAAACCTATCTACTACCACAAATATGGAATCAAATCCCCTTTGTGTTCTTGGGAATCCCAACATGAAATCCATGCGTATTGCATCCCAAGGCATCTCTGGTATTGGCAATGATTGATACAATCCAGTGTTATGTCTTTTCCCCTTTGCATGTTGGAAGATTCTACATTTGTTCACAAACTTTATTACCTCTGTTCTCATACCTGGCCAATAGTATGAACTTCTCAACTGTGCAAATGTCTTATCATGGCCGAAATGTCTAGCCAATCCTCCACTATGCTTCTCCTTCATAAGATTGCCCCTCATTGAGCATCTTGGTATGCACAGTTGGTTTCCTTTGAACAACAATCCTTCCTGAACCATATACTCTGTCCACTGACTTCTATCTCTCAGTACAGGGNAACTCACGATACCTGAGTTCACGAATTGGCCCAACCTCGCTATTTCGTGGTTCAGGGTTCTGGAAGTCAAGCTCTTTGTCCTTCCAACTTGTGAGACCCAAGACCAGGATGTGGGTCAATGGTCCAGATCTGCCTGTAGTCGATGGTCCAGATCAAATTGCGATCGTGGGATTCAAAGGTTTGAAAAAAATACCTCTATCCTTCCAGCTCGTGATACCCGAGGTTGCGATGTGGACCTGCGATGTGGACCAGTGGTCTAGATCAGCCCGTGCTCGATGGTTTAGATCAAATCACCACCTCGCGGCTCGGAGGTTTGAAAAACAAGGAACTCTGCTTCCTAGTTTGCGATATCTGAGTTCATGATGTGGACCAATGGTCCAGATCCACTTGTGATAGACGGTTCAGATCAAATTGCAGTCTCGCGACTTGGAGGTTTGAAAAACAAGGGACTCTGCTTTCCATTTCATGATATCCGAGCCCATGAAATAGGTCGACTCCACTATTTTGTGATATCACGACTCGGGGTTTTGGAAGACAAGACCCCTATCCCTCTAGTTGGTGATACCCAAGTTCACGAACTGAACCAACGGTCCAAATCTATCTGAGATCAATGGTCGATGTTCCTCCTGATTTTTTGGACGTCAAGTAGCCCTCGCCGCTAATCTCCTTGCAGCTCCACCTTATCCAATGGTTTGTGGGGTTTCGGTGTTCCTCCTTGAGGACTTTCTACTGTCCATTCAGATCTCTGAACTCCCCTCGCCAGGATCTACGCAACGTTAAAGTCTATGCTCCTCCTTCCAATCGAACGATCTGCGAGAATCCCCACAGTGATCCAATGCTCAAGGGAATTCTTCCACCTGAGATTTTACTTGACTCCGACTTAGAAGATTTTATAAGTCTGCGAAGAATCAATATTCACTCCTTCCATGGAATGAGTTCCTGGTCTCAACAACACCTTCCAAAGTGTTAGTCCTCCTGAGCTTTATCTGGTTCAGACTTCAATCTCCCGCACACTCCTTATGTCTGAGGGATTTTGATAGCTCAGATTCATGGAATTTTCTCTCTGGCTCAATGCACACCTTGCAGAGCTCCCAGTGAAGAGAAAACAATTCCACAATTTTCCTCCCTGTCTCGATGCACACCTTTCAGAGCCCCAATGAAGGGAAACAATTGAAACTGCCAAAATCTCACAGTTGCATTCACTTGTTTATAAAACATAAAACAATAGGAAAATACTCACAGTCCAAGCACAACACATTTGGATCAATTTTCTATTCTATTCTATTCATAAGTGCCCACTAGCTACATAATACATACAAACTACAGTAGCTCCAAAAGCTGATATTTTCTACTCACTCGCAGTTCTCTCAGAGATCAATGTCTCTCCTTCCTCTACCTGCCTCTAACTGGGCTTACAAACCTTTTCATAACTCAAAATGTTCCTAGGGTTTTCCCTGCTACTTGCCTACTCTAAACCTTATCCTACGCTATCTTAGTCTAGTCGTATTCCAGCACTGAAGTGGAAACTTCTTCTCTGTTTACAATTTCAAAAACTTGCTTCAAAGGGAAAAACCTAGCACTGGTTCAAGCGTGCCTCCGAAGGTGAATTTCGATGGTGTGTGGAGGTAGATCCCGAAATCATTTGTGACTGCTCACGTTGAAGTTCCAAAAGAACTCTCACATGTTGGGTGGTCCCACCTTTGCATTCTTGCCAACGATTCTCCTGCATCATACTCCCCTTGACAAAAATTCATGGACTCTTGTCCATGAGCTCCTCTACTGACTTTCCCTACTTCTGTATAGCAGCTTCATTTTCCCAGCTGGTGTCTTCTATTGGGTGTTCCTTCCATTTGACCAGATACTCAAAATAATTCTTCCTCCTGGTCTTCTTGCCAATCCTCTGATCCATAATCTTCTCCATCTATAGCTTCTCTACTACAGACATCTACTTCTCACACTGAATCTTTCCTTTATCTTTTGATCCTTCTCTGTCATCTTTCCTATAAGGATACAAGTCTAAAACATTGAATATGGGTGAAATGCCCACACCATATGGCATCTCAATCTCATAGGCGTTTGCATCAAACTTCCTCAAGATCTTACAGGGTCCTATCTTTTTCATCTTCAACTTGTTATGTGTTCCCCTAGGGAAACTTTCCTTTCTGAGATGTGCCAAAACCTGATCTCCCACTTCAAATTGAAGTACAATGCGATGCTGATCAACTCTGTGTTTGTATTTCTGATTAAAACTTTGTAATTGTTCTTTGATCCGACTATGGAGTCTCTGCATTTCAACAACAAAATCCTTTGCTCCAACACTTATGATATTTCCATGTTCCAAGTCCCTTAACTTAGACACTCCCTTGGGTTGCATTCCATATAGTATTTGGAATGGGCTCCTCCCGGTGCTTCTGTTTGGTGATTCATTTTATGCAAATTCTGCTTGTGGAAGAATCTGGTCCCACTGGTTATGATGTTCAATAACTAGACTTCTCAATAAGTTTCCCAAACTTCTGTTTACCACCTCAGTATGTCCATCTATCTGAGGGAGACAAGATGATATGAAGGAAAAATATGTCCCCATCTTCTTCCACAACATCCTCCAAAAGTGACCAACAAATTTTGTGTCTCTGTCTGAGACAATGCTCCTGGGTAGACCGTTAAGTCTTACAACTTCTCTGAAAAACAGATTTGCAACATGTGTTGCATCACTGGTCTTCTAGCATGGGATGAAATGTGCCATCTTTGAAAACCTATCTACTACCACAAATATGGAATCAAATCCCCTTTGTGTTCTTGGGAATCCCAACATGAAATCCATGCGTATTGCATCCCAAGGCATCTCTGGTATTGGCAATGATTGATACAATCCAGTGTTATGTCTTTTCCCCTTTGCATGTTGGAAGATTCTACATTTGTTCACAAACTTTATTACCTCTGTTCTCATACCTGGCCAATAGTATGAACTTCTCAACTGTGCAAATGTCTTATCATGGCCGAAATGTCTAGCCAATCCTCCACTATGCTTCTCCTTCATAAGATTGCCCCTCATTGAGCATCTTGGTATGCACAGTTGGTTTCCTTTGAACAACAATCCTTCCTGAACCATATACTCTGTCCACTGACTTCTATCTCTCAGTACAGGGCTTGTACATGCTTCGTAGGCCTCCTTGAAATCTGTGTCATCACAATACATGTCCTTAAGGTGTTCAAACCCCAAGGTATCCACTTGGAATTCCAGTATAATTAAACATCTCCTGTTTAATGCATCAACAACCTTGTTAGAATTCCCAACAATATGTTTTAGGACAAAAGTAAAATTTTTCATAAATTCAACCCATTTTGCATGCCTCTGATTCATTTTTTTGTTGTTGGGTTATGAATTGTAAATCTTGGTTATTGTTGTACAAGACAAACTCTTTCGGGACAAGATAATGCCTCCATTTCTTCAATGCTTGAATGATGGCATAGATGTCCTCATCATATGTGGAGTATTTCATCTTATTCTCATTAAGATTTTCACTAAAATAGGCAACATGCCTGTTATCCTGACTCAGAACAGCTCCTATTGCAACTCCACTTGCCTCACATCTCACCTAAAATGTCTTTCCAAAATTCAGTAAGATCAGAATTGGTCATTCTGTTATCTTCTCCTTCAATATATTGAAGCTCCTTTCAGACTCCTCTGTCCATTTAAAGGACTTGGTCCACTTATTTATTGTATCCATCATTGGCACACAAATTCCACTGAAGTCTCTAATGAACATTATGTAGAAACTTGCTAAACTATGAAAGCTCCTTACCTCGAACATGCTCCTTGGTGACGACCATTCTCTAATCCCTTTCACCTTCTCTGGATCCATCTTCAATTCATTCGAAGATATCACAAAACCCAAGTAAATGAGATTTGTCTTCATAAAATAGGACTTCTTCAGGTTGATCAGCGGCTTCTCCTACTGTAGCCTCATCATTGCTAGTGTTAGGTGCCTCAAATGGTCCTCTTTAGTCTCCTAAAGACCAGTATATTGTCCAGATATACAACCACGAACTTGCCAATGAAATCTTTTAGAATTTCATTCAACAGCCTCATAAAAGTGCTCGGGGAATTCGTTAAGCCAAATGGCATAACTAGCCACTCATACAGACCTTCATTTGTCTTAAAGGTTGTTTTCCATTCATCACCTTCTCTCATCCTAATCTNCCCCAATGAAGGGAAACAATTGAAACTGCCAAAATCTCACAGTTGCATTCACTTGTTTATAAAACATAAAACAATAGGAAAATACTCACAGTCCAAGCACAACACATTTGGATCAATTTTCTATTCTATTCTATTCATAAGTGCCCACTAGCTACATAATACATACAAACTACAGTAGCTCCAAAAGCTGATATTTTCTACTCACTCGCAGTTCTCTCAGAGATCAATGTCTCTCCTTCCTCTACCTGCCTCTAACTGGGCTTACAAACCTTTTCATAACTCAAAATGTTCCTAGGGTTTTCCCTGCTACTTGCCTACTCTAAACCTTATCCTACGCTATCTTAGTCTAGTCGTATTCCAGCACTGAAGTGGAAACTTCTTCTCTGTTTACAATTTCAAAAACTTGCTTCAAAGGGAAAAACCTAGCACTGGTTCAAGCGTGCCTCCGAAGGTGAATTTCGATGGTGTGTGGAGGTAGATCCCGAAATCATTTGTGACTGCTCACGTTGAAGTTCCAAAAGAACTCTCACATGTTGGGTGGTCCCACCTTTGCATTCTTGCCAACGATTCTCCTGCATCATACTCCCCTTGACAAAAATTCATGGACTCTTGTCCATGAGCTCCTCTACTGACTTTCCCTACTTCTGTATAGCAGCTTCATTTTCCCAGCTGGTGTCTTCTATTGGGTGTTCCTTCCATTTGACCAGATACTCAAAATAATTCTTCCTCCTGGTCTTCTTGCCAATCCTCTGATCCATAATCTTCTCCATCTATAGCTTCTCTACTACAGACATCTACTTCTCACACTGAATCTTTCCTTTATCTTTTGATCCTTCTCTGTCATCTTTCCTATAAGGATACAAGTCTAAAACATTGAATATGGGTGAAATGCCCACACCATATGGCATCTCAATCTCATAGGCGTTTGCATCAAACTTCCTCAAGATCTTACAGGGTCCTATCTTTTTCATCTTCAACTTGTTATGTGTTCCCCTAGGGAAACTTTCCTTTCTGAGATGTGCCAAAACCTGATCTCCCACTTCAAATTGAAGTACAATGCGATGCTGATCAACTCTGTGTTTGTATTTCTGATTAAAACTTTGTAATTGTTCTTTGATCCGACTATGGAGTCTCTGCATTTCAACAACAAAATCCTTTGCTCCAACACTTATGATATTTCCATGTTCCAAGTCCCTTAACTTAGACACTCCCTTGGGTTGCATTCCATATAGTATTTGGAATGGGCTCCTCCCGGTGCTTCTGTTTGGTGATTCATTTTATGCAAATTCTGCTTGTGGAAGAATCTGGTCCCACTGGTTATGATGTTCAATAACTAGACTTCTCAATAAGTTTCCCAAACTTCTGTTTACCACCTCAGTATGTCCATCTATCTGAGGGAGACAAGATGATATGAAGGAAAAATATGTCCCCATCTTCTTCCACAACATCCTCCAAAAGTGACCAACAAATTTTGTGTCTCTGTCTGAGACAATGCTCCTGGGTAGACCGTTAAGTCTTACAACTTCTCTGAAAAACAGATTTGCAACATGTGTTGCATCACTGGTCTTCTAGCATGGGATGAAATGTGCCATCTTTGAAAACCTATCTACTACCACAAATATGGAATCAAATCCCCTTTGTGTTCTTGGGAATCCCAACATGAAATCCATGCGTATTGCATCCCAAGGCATCTCTGGTATTGGCAATGATTGATACAATCCAGTGTTATGTCTTTTCCCCTTTGCATGTTGGAAGATTCTACATTTGTTCACAAACTTTATTACCTCTGTTCTCATACCTGGCCAATAGTATGAACTTCTCAACTGTGCAAATGTCTTATCATGGCCGAAATGTCTAGCCAATCCTCCACTATGCTTCTCCTTCATAAGATTGCCCCTCATTGAGCATCTTGGTATGCACAGTTGGTTTCCTTTGAACAACAATCCTTCCTGAACCATATACTCTGTCCACTGACTTCTATCTCTCAGTACAGGGATTGTACATGCTTCGTAGGCCTCCTTGAAATCTGCGTCATCACAATACATGTCCTTAAGGTGTTCAAACCCCAAGGTATCCACTTGGAATTCCAGTATAATTAAACATCTCCTGTTTAATGCATCAACAACCTTGTTAGCATTCCCAACAATATGTTTTAGGACAAAAGTAAAATTTTGCATAAATTCAACCCATTTTGCATGCCTCTGATTCAGTTTTTCTTGTTGGGTTATGAATTGTAAATCTTGGTTATTGTTGTACAAGACAAACTCTTTTGGGACAAGATAATGCCTCCATTTCTTCAATGCTTGAATGATGGCATAGATGTCCTCGTCATATGTGGAGTATTTCCTCTTATTCTCATTAATCTTCTCACTGAAATAGGCAACATGCATGTTATCCTGACTCAGAACAGCTCCTATTGCAACTCCACTTGCCTCACATCTCACCTAAAATGTCTTTCCAAAATTCAGTAAGATCAGAATTGGTCATTCTGTTATCTTCTCCTTCAATATATTGAAGCTCCTTTCAGACTCCTCTGTCCATTTAAAGGACTTGGTCCACTTATTTATTGTATCCATCATTGGCACACAAATTCCACTGAAGTCTCTAATGAACATTATGTAGAAACTTGCTAAACTATGAAAGCTCCTTACCTCGAACATGCTCCTTGGTGACGACCATTCTCTAATCCCTTTCACCTTCTCTGGATCCATCTTCAATTCATTCGAAGATATCACAAAACCCAAGTAAATGAGATTTGTCTTCATAAAATAGGACTTCTTCAGGTTGATCAGCGGCTTCTCCTACTGTAGCCTCATCATTGCTAGTGTTAGGTGCCTCAAATGGTCCTCTTTAGTCTCCTAAAGACCAGTATATTGTCCAGATATACAACCACGAACTTGCCAATGAAATCTTTTAGAATTTCATTCAACAGCCTCATAAAAGTGCTCGGGGAATTCGTTAAGCCAAATGGCATAACTAGCCACTCATACAGACCTTCATTTGTCTTAAAGGTTGTTTTCCATTCATCACCTTCTCTCATCCTAATCTGGTGATATCCACTTTTCAGATCTATCTTAGAAAATAAATTTGCTCCACTTAAACAATCCATTAAATCATCCATTCTTGGTAAAGGGAACTTGTACCTGATGGTGATCTTGTTGATGCCTCTCAAGTCTATGCACATTCTCCATCCTCCATCTTTCTTTGGGCTTAACACAGTTGGTACTGCGCATGGGCTCAAACTTTCTCTGACTAAACCCTTATCTAGAAACTCTTGGACTTGGTTCTTCACCTCCTCATTTTCTCGAGGTGTTAATCTGTACGCTTCCTTGTTTGGCAGGCTTTCTCCTGGTATCAAGTCGATATGATGACTGATAATTCTGATGGGTGGCAATGAGTTTGGTAGCTCATCCACCACGATATCAACAAAATTATCCAACAGCTCCTGAACTTCTTCAAGTAGATCATTCATTGATGTACTTGTAAGGATGACTTTGGGATTCCTCACCATAGCGAATTGCATCTCTTCTTCTTCCTTGATTTCTTCCAGGAGTTCCTTCCCACTCATGAGAAGTATGCTTGTGTTGGCTTCCTCATTTGCTCTCTTCTCCTCCATTGGCAGTAACATATGCGTCCTACCATTCTTCTCCAATGTATATGTATTCTTCCTTCCATCATGAATGACATTTCTGTCAAATTTCCATGGTCTTCCCAACAAAATGTGGCATACTTCCATGGGAATTACATCACATATGATTTCATCTTTATATCCTCCTATTTTAATTTCAACCAGGCATTGTTTAGCAATCGTTACCTAGTGTCCTTTTTGCAGCCATGAGACTTTGTATGGCCTTGGATGTGCAGTTGTCTTCAGCTCCAATTTCTCCACCATCTTTGTGGATACTAGATTCTCAGTTCTCCCACTGTCAATGATCACCTTTCATACTTTATCCTTAGTCTTGCAAGCTGTCCTGAAGAGACTGTTCCTCTACACTGGCTTTTCAATTTCTGCCTCTGGTTTTAAGAGAACTTTTCTCAACATCACGGATGCTCCATCCTCCGCTCCTTCTGGCTCAACATATCTTCATTGTGCTTCTGAAATGTGGGATTCTCCTCCTTCCTTCTTCTTCTCGGGACATTCCCAAGACATGTGCCCTATCTTTGCACAGTTACAGCACCTTGCTCCTCCTCTGTTTCTTCCCCTAGAAGAATTTCTTCCACCATTTTGTTTTCCTCGTGAACTTCCTCCTCATTCCAAGTGATTGTGTGGTTTCTCAGCCTCATCCTTATACTGATGTGCTCTGTCATGGTTAAATCCATTTCTTTTTCTTGGGACCAAGATTTTACCTCTTCCTCGCTGGTTCTGTTTTATGGCCATTGTTTCCTCTACCTTAAGTGCAAACTAATACGCATATTCCACAATCCTCACTGACATCATGCTCATCTCATCCTGGACTTCATATCTCAATCCATTTACATATCTGGCAACCTTTTCTTCATCTCTCTCCCTTTTTCCAGTTCTAATGTTCAGCCTGTAGAACTCCTCAGTGTACTCCTTAACTTTCATTCCTTTCTATCTCAGGTTCTGTAGCTTCTTGAAAATATTGATCTGGTAGTCTTTGGGTATGAACTTAGCCTTCAATTTGGTTACCATCATGTCCTAACTCTTTATCCTCTATTTTCCTTTGCTTTTCCTCTCAGCCTGCAGTTCGTCCCACCACAGTGTTGCATTCCCTTTTAGCCTAGTGACTACTTCACCTTCTTTTCCTCATCAACATTTTCATAGTTGAAGTTTTTGTCCATGGACCTTATCCAATCCAATAGTTCTTCAACATCTAGATTTCCCTCATACATGGGGACCTCTATCTTAGCTCTGCCTCCCAACCTAGCAACTGCTCTCAACAAACGTTCTTCTGTAGCATCCTCACCTACAACTTCTTCAACCTCAACCTCTTCACTTTCTACATCACTGACATCCCCAACGTCAGGTGCTCTTCTTTGTGCTTCTTTCATTACCTCCATTCAGGCGTGAAACTCTCACATCTCCCTTTCTACAACATGGTTGGCTAAAGGCGGCTCTCCTCTTCTTGGCAACATTATGTTGACTATCTTTCACACATAGAGTATAGCTCCGAGTTTTCTGTCTCCTTCTTTTTCNCTCATAAAAGTGCTCGGGGAATTCGTTAAGCCAAATGGCATAACTAGCCACTCATACAGACCTTCATTTGTCTTAAAGGTTGTTTTCCATTCATCACCTTCTCTCATCCTAATCTAGTGATATCCACTTTTCAGATCTATCTTAGAAAATAAATTTTCTCCACTTAAACAATCCATTAAATCATCCATTCTTGGTAAAGGGAACTTGTACCTGATGGTGATCTTGTTGATGGCTCTCAAGTCTGTGCACATTCTCCATCCTCCATCTTTTTTTGGGATTAACACAGTTGGTATTGCGCATGGGCTCAAACTTTCTCTGACTAAACCCTTATCTAGAAAATCTTGGACTTGGTTCTTCACCTCCTCATTTTCTCGAGGTGTTAATATGTACGCTTCCTTGTTTGGCAGGCTTGCTCCTGGTATCAAGTCGATATGATGACTGATACTTCTGATGGGTGGCATTGAGTTTGGTAGCTCATCCACCACGATATCAACAAAATTATCCAGCAGCTCCTGAACTTCTTCAAGTAGATCATTCATTGATGTACTTGTAAGGATGACTTTGGGATTCCTCACCATAGTGAACTGCATCTCTTCTTCTTCCTTGATTTCTTCCATGAGTTCATTCCCACTCATGAGAAGTATGCTTGTGTTGGCTTCCTCATTTTCTCTCTTCTCCTCCATTGGCAGTAACATATGCGTCCTACCATTCTTCTCCAATGTGTATGTATTCTTCCTTCCATCATGAATGACATTTCTGTCAAATTTCCATGGTCTTCCCAACAAAATGTGGCATACGTCAATGGGAATTACATCACATATGATTTCATCTTTATATCCTCCTATTTTAATTTCAACCAGGCATTGTTTAGCAATCGTTACCTAGTGTCCTTTTTGCAGCCATGAGACTTTGTATGGCCTTGGATGTGCAGTTGTCTTCAGCTCCAATTTCTCCACCATCTTTGTGGATACTAGATTCTCAGTTCTCCCACTGTCAATGATCACCTTTCATACTTTATCCTTAGTCTTGCAAGCTGTCCTGAAGAGACTGTTCCTCTACACTGGCTTTTCAATTTCTGCCTCTGGTTTTAAGAGAACTTTTCTCAACATCACGGATGCTCCATCCTCCGCTCCTTCTGGCTCAACATATCTTCATTGTGCTTCTGAAATGTGGGATTCTCCTCCTTCCTTCTTCTTCTCGGGACATTCCCAAGACATGTGCCCTATCTTTGCACAGTTACAGCACCTTGCTCCTCCTCTGTTTCTTCCCCTAGAAGAATTTCTTCCACCATTTTGTTTTCCTCGTGAACTTCCTCCTCATTCCAAGTGATTGTGTGGTTTCTCAGCCTCATCCTTATACTGATGTGCTCTGTCATGGTTAAATCCATTTCTTTTTCTTGGGACCAAGATTTTACCTCTTCCTCGCTGGTTCTGTTTTATGGCCATTGTTTCCTCTACCTTAAGTGCAAACTAATACGCATATTCCACAATCCTCACTGACATCATGCTCATCTCATCCTGGACTTCATATCTCAATCCATTTACATATCTGGCAACCTTTTCTTCATCTCTCTCCCTTTTTCCAGTTCTAATGTTCAGCCTGTAGAACTCCTCAGTGTACTCCTTAACTTTCATTCCTTTCTATCTCAGGTTCTGTAGCTTCTTGAAAATATTGATCTGGTAGTCTTTGGGTATGAACTTAGCCTTCAATTTGGTTACCATCATGTCCTAACTCTTTATCCTCTATTTTCCTTTGCTTTTCCTCTCAGCCTGCAGTTCGTCCCACCACAGTGTTGCATTCCCTTTTAGCCTAGTGACTACTTCACCTTCTTTTCCTCATCAACATTTTCATAGTTGAAGTTTTTGTCCATGGACCTTATCCAATCCAATAGTTCTTCAACATCTAGATTTCCCTCATACATGGGGACCTCTATCTTAGCTCTGCCTCCCAACCTAGCAACTGCTCTCAACAAACGTTCTTCTGTAGCATCCTCACCTACAACTTCTTCAACCTCAACCTCTTCACTTTCTACATCACTGACATCCCCAACGTCAGGTGCTCTTCTTTGTGCTTCTTTCATTACCTCCATTCAGGCGTGAAACTCTCACATCTCCCTTTCTACAACATGGTTGGCTAAAGGCGGCTCTCCTCTTCTTGGCAACATTATGTTGACTATCTTTCACACATAGAGTATAGCTCCGAGTTTTCTGTCTCCTTCTTTTTCTTCCTTCGCCTGAAATCTATAGATGAAAAAAGGGCTCTGATACCACCTGATGCAGACGCCCTATCCCTCCTCAAGGCTACACAACCTCTTGGTCAGGATCTTCTGATTCTGTAGCCGAAGTGGCTCTTCTGGTTCCGAACTGGAACCCTTTCGGGTGAATATACAGGTCCCTTACAAATGCTCAGTTGGATTTTTCCAAGCGCCAAGCATGAACTCCCACAATGCGTGACCAAGGGCTATGACTGCACCCTTATCCTTCCTATCTTTCAGTATTTTGCAATCTCACGACTCGGATTTTGCAGCACAAGAAATCCACCCTCCCAACTCACGATACTCAAGTTCCTAAATTGGCTCGACCACACTATTTTGCGGTTCGGAGTTTTGGAAGTCAAGCCCTCTGTCCTTCCAACTTGCAAGACCCAAGACCACGATGTGGGTCAACGGTCTAGATCCACCTGTAGTCGACG
This sequence comes from Picea glauca, assembly GCA_000966675.3. Taxonomy (NCBI): domain Eukaryota; kingdom Viridiplantae; phylum Streptophyta; class Pinopsida; order Pinales; family Pinaceae; genus Picea; species Picea glauca. The sequence continues at coordinate 355,312 of JZKD02S2390150.1, read as the reverse complement.
ATTTAGATCAAATCGTGATCACGCGATTCGGAGGTTTGAAAAAAAAGACCTCTGACCTTCCAGCTCGCGATACCTGAGGTTGCGATGTGGACCAACGGTCCAGATCCATCTGTGCTCGACGGTTAAGATCAAATCGCCACCTCGTGACTCTGAGGTTTGAAAAACAAGGAACTCTTCTTCCCGGTTTAGGATGTCTAAGTTCATGATGTGGACCAACGGTCCAAATCTGCTTGTGATAGACGATTCAGATCAAATCGCAGTCTCACGACTTGGAGGTTTGAAAAACAAGGTGTTGAAAATACTAAAACAACTGAGAGGGGGGGGTTGAATCAGTTGTATATAAGCTTAAACAATTTTATACTTATTAAACCATTATTAATCTTTCTTCATGTGGTCATCGACAATGTACAACATATGAATAGTAAAAGTAAAAACCATCAGTCACACATGAAGTACACACAGAGACATATTTTCACGAGGAAACCCATAAAGGGAGGAAACCTCTTCTTCTTCGAAATGATAGGCAGTCTTTTGAAGTTCTGTACATCATTTACAATTGAGCACCAACTCAATGTGAGGCTACTACCTCTGTCTTACAAGCTGCAACTTTTTTGAGAGCTCCAACTCTCTGGTTTCTCTAGCACCCACTAGAAGGAAGCACCAACTCCCTGATTATTCCAGCACCAACTGGATGGAAGCACCAAATGGATGGAAGCTCCAACTTCCAGTTACACAGGCTCCAACCTACATAACAGAGAACACCTGTTCTCCCTAGCACCACCCTGCCACCCTTGTTTCTCTGGCTACCACCAGATGGAAGCTACAACTTCCTGTGTTCAAGCACCCACTTGAACTTCTGAGGACAACAGTCCTCCCGAGCACCTCCCAACCACCCTCAAATATCAAATAATGAACACATAGACAATTACACAGATAAATCAATTATTACCAATCTTTCTTTGTATTTGATCTTCAACAAACTATTCTGCAATTGTTTTATTCTTCTGGTTGTTTAGCAGGTCAACTCTGCATCACCTTTCCTGTTCTTCTCTATCTGTCCTTCTGTTCTGCTTCTGCTCTCCATTTCGTCTCTCTCTGTGCATTTGTTTCATTTCCTGCTACGCCTCTGCTCCTTTTCCTTTTCTTACTGTTTTCTCATTTTTCCCTTTTAACAACCACCAAACACAGTTTCTCTCAACTTATTTTATACACTCTGCCTTGACAGTTCCACTTCCCCTTCCAATCGGAAATCCAAGGACATCTGTCTTGGCAACTGAAACGCTATCCGATTTGTCATTATTAATTTGTTTCTCTTAACCAGTTCATAACTAAAGCGTTAATGTATGAAGAAGAACAACAACCCTCTGATCAATACTCGATCCAACGGTCTAGATCTAATCGGGATTTCACTCATCGCGATTTCGGCATTTGCGATGTCAAAATTCACAAGTCCTCCGGACTCGCGATTCTCTGATTCCCGATGGCTCCTTTCATATGCTAGCCCTCCTGAGCTTAGCTCCCGGTCAATGTGACCGTCACTCTGTGACCACATCCTTATCTTTGACAGCTGGCCTCCACTATGCCACCGTCCTCCTTCGTTGTTGTGCTGACATCTGGCCCCCACTCATCGGGGTTTCGCGGATCTCGATTCTAACTTGCACAAAACTCTTGTCAACGGAATCCCCGATTTCCCGATGAAAAAAATGCCGACGGTGCCTTGATCTTCGACACCTATCCCTCAGATGGACGGTCTTGATCCCTCCGAGATTTCGAGACTTTCAATATCAAGTGACTTTGTCATTTCAAAGTCCCGATCGCCGATGCCTCTGCTGACATCACATGTGGTTTGACACGTGTTAGATCCTGCCACGTGTCACTCTGATTCGTGACTTACATGTGCCTGAAGTGTTGAATCTTCCTGACACTTGTCATTCCCTAGTTGTGCCACGTGTCCCTAGCTGACGTGGTCTGTTGTCGTGAGTTGGATCAATGGTCTCGATCACTTCTAGCTCGACGACTCAGATTAGATCTCGCGATTTTGCACATCGCGATTACTCCCACTTCTCCTTGTACTTTAAAGGGTGTGTATGTTGTCTTTGATCCGACGATGATCGGGTCTTGTGCTTGAATCT